>JACXGM010014417.1:0-22123 GCA_016801145.1 Umbra pygmaea
CCTATGAATTAATACAATACATTATCCCTTAAATGTCACCCTTAATATTTTGAACATGTTCATTCGTCTTGGCTCAAATCTACTTGCTGTTAAACTTATCATCCGGATACTTTGGGTTAATTACAAGTGAGATAATTAAATATTTAATCTCGAATCAATATTGATTGTCCAATTATTTGCCCAAGTGAGTTTTGGTATTCAAGTAAAATTTAATGCATTCGCTGTATAACAGTGGCTGGTTATCACGAAGATGACAGATTTGACGTGTTTCCCCGTTTTGCAGCGACATTCCTCTGCAGACAGGGTGCCAATCCTCGATTAAATTGCCCTCAGGACTCTTGCAATAGCCAAAATATGACCATCTCAGATTTTGTCCTCTTGGATGGCTGAAAAATCTCCCGAGCACTGTCACTGCCTTCCGCCTTGACTTCTCGTGCAAAAAACAAAGTTGCATGCGTGCACCTGCGTCAGACTGATTCCAGCTGGACAGGATTTACCGTGAGTTTTCAAAATCACGGTAATCAAAGACGGTTTTAATGAAAATTAAATTTTAAACGGTAATACTAACCGTACGGACATTTTATTGTGGTTTACCGTGAAACCGGTAATCGTCCCATCCTTAGTACTGAACCGTGGCATGGACCACCACATTGAAAATAAATAACACAATAAATAACTTAAATAAATTGCAAAGTCTGAATAATACCAAATAGAATAACAAAATAATGTAAATATTCAAGTAAACCCGGACAAAATAACAGCTTCAAATAAGGGCTTAGGTTTATGAATTACAAAAAAGTGCCACTGTCATTTAACTAGATTAACTACTGGTATAGAACAGACAATAAGATTTGGTTTCACAGGTTCTGGGCACGGAGAAATAGCCCTTGACCTCAAGCCAAACAACCCCCATAAGCTTTTTTCCCTTGTTATAACATTGGTCGAGTGGCTTAGTGCAGGCGCTAAAGGAACCAAGCGTGTATATGCCGTCAAAAGCATGCCAAAGGTGTAGATGGCAGTGTAACTAAAGGCTGAAGCCCACGTTAGCCAATCAGATTCCCAAAAATAGCCAAATGAAAATGTAAACAGGTCACACTTTTGGCGCAGGCGCATGTTCTGGCGCATACTGTGACGTCTGCTGCCTAAACCTCAGTTTTCCTCAGTTTACATGCAAACGTGCAAACTGAGTTTTCCAAAATCTCCACTTTGGCCGGAGTTTTTAGAATCGTTTTCTAGGGTGAATTCTCTGTTTGCGTGTAAACGAAGGGCACAAACGAAGGGAAATGTCTCCGTTTTTCAAAATAACCGTGCCCGTGTAAAAAGGGTCTTAAAACCAAACCATGTCCACCAGTGGCTTAGGCACTGGTGTGCCAGGGTATGCTTGTGCCCCCCAAAAAAGCAGCTGGGACACCCAGAAATCAGATGCATAATGCACTTTTTGTTATAGCCTTGACAAATAGTGTTTTTATCTAAACCTAGGATATTATGGTGTAATTATAATGTGTTAATTTTAAAATAAATTCTGAATTATTTTTGTTAAAAAAACAGCATCTAGATCCACGTAGTCCTACACATTTAATTGTATGCGCAAAAATAGCCACCAACTTGACCCCAGCGAATATCACGGGATACTAGCAGTATAGTAGAATAATTATGCATTAGTTAGCACTTTCAGCAGCTAATTACTAATCATGAGCCATTTGTGCCAGTGCAGTGCAATACATCGAAGTTGTGATCTTGCAGTTCCACAGATTTATGCATAGTGTTGCGTTTGTTTGTGACAGGTATTTTAATGTATGGTCTGTTTGATACGGACCAAAATCAATGTAGTTCTATCCCTTTTCACTGTAGAGACAGTATTTACTATTTATTCCTCAAAACTTTTTAAACAACCAAGTATTGTAACATTATTAATTTACACACCCTGTACATTTTTTGTTTGCTCCCATGACCGGTCAACACTGTCAAGGTTGCAAATGAAAGAATACAATAAATAAAATTGTTATACACAATCAGCATGAAGCAACACATTGGATTAATGGAATACACAATTGTAATGTAAAATGATAATTTACAGTTGAGCGAAATATGCGGCTCTCTTTGTCCGTGTCTGCGATTGGTCGCTGCAGGGTGCACACACCGCCTATTTTATGTGAACGCGCTTGCCAATAGATTGGGAAACCCTTGGTTGATTTAATGAATTAATAATCACCGTCGTTACATCTTGTATCTAGATCACAATTGTTAGGTTTAGTGAATCCAGGTAATAAAAATAAATCTATGGCATGGTGAACTTGCTTCGTAGTATAGGCCTCTGTTTTGTAGAGAAAAATCGATGTGGCACACCAAGTTTTTTAGATGCACACCCACATATTTTGTTCTGGCTACACTACTGATGTCCACACTATCGACATTGCACCTTTTTAACAACACATTTTTTGCTTGCTGCTGCGCGGATAATTCTACCTGCACCCTCGATTGTTTTCTTTCATCGTTTATCTAACTTCCAGGTGTTTGTTTCTCACGTGTGTTTGTGTGCGTCACGCAGTGGGCATTAAGTTTTTAGGGGCGCAGTTTATTCCAAAATAAAATTATACTCAGTTGTTGCAGCTGGGGGAATGACATATATGAAAAATACCTGTAACGAATATAGCAAACCGCTACACATGAAGACCTGTATATAGATTTTTCCGGTATACCTCCCAGCCCTAGGCCATAATGACACAACCCCTGTTTACATGTGTACCTACATTGACTGTGCCTCAGGCCGTACATACATTATATGACCGAAAGTATGTGGACGCCTCTACTAATGTTGGAGGGGGGATAATGGTCTTGGGCTGCTTTTCAGGGTTTGTGCTAGGCCCCTTAGTTCCAGCAGTGTCCCGAAATGAACATTTTGGCTCACCTGCCAAGGGGTTTGGTAGATGGAAAAAAACACCAGCCAAGCATATTTTTACTGGCCAAAATAATAATAATTTGACTTTTGTCACATACATTAACTTCAGTACATTTCATTGACAAAATAAGTTATGTTGAATACAAAGTTAAAGAAGAGGACAGAGCAAAATTTGAAACACAATGAATTTCATATGTTGATCAATGGGTAATTAAATCAAGTTTATTTGTAGAGCTGAAACACACAGAACAACTCATCACCACAGCCTCAGCATCACACTGTAGCCAGCTGCTTGAAACTCGATCTGCAAATTTAAATTTTTCACAAAACTTTTTTTTTTTATGTGAATTGTCCTCCGATTCTTCGGTGGGTTTTTGTTTCAAAGGTTTGCTTACTTCAGGTAAATGTTGCCTTAACAGCTATATAATGAACGGTAGCTACAGCAGACCAGTGAGCGATGACAAGTAGCTGATATTCCATACAGTAAACTGTGCTGCAAAACTAGGAGAATTAGAGGTGGTCTAAGGCTACCAAACAGCTACAAAAACCTTAAGTAACTAATTAAATTACTTTTTAGGTACTTGTTTTTTGGTAGGTCTAGGTGTAGTATCATTGATCCTAATTGGAAAAAAATGAGTGTTTTGTCCTTTCCAAGTATTAAAGAAATTTTGAATGAAATCTATTCATATCAATATTCATGTATTATAGTATTTTTTGTTTGTTGGTGCAGACTTGTTGTCATTAAATAAATTGATCATTGTCATTTCTTTATCTACTGTCTGAGCATGATCGAATTGAGCAATCTAATCATAGGCTATTTCTGTTGAATGTGTGAATGTTTGTATATAAAACCAATTTAATCTGAATGTCTGAATAGAAAACCAAATTTGCCTAAAGAAATGCTGGTAAAATAAATGAATGAATTACAGATACAGTACATTGTTTGACTCCTAGTAATGCTGCTGTAATTAAATACACGCTTTCTGAGTGCATGTTCCCTGGCACACCTTAGGCATGTAAAAAGGAAGTAAAAGCACCCATAATATGCTTTCTCATTGAGGATTAATGCACATTGGACATTTTCTGTGACAATATTCACATGTTCAATGTGTGTTTATTGGAATAACAGCCAAGAATATCACTTGTAAATGATACACACACTCGTAAACTCCATAATAGAAAAACTCCTGTTTGCTATTAATTGCTAATGAGACGATCCAAGATGAACTTGAAATTTTCTTACCAGTGAACAGGCCTTTGCACAGCTCACAGGAAGTAATTGTTTGCCCACTGATTTTTGCTATGTTTGTAATAATGCAAATAGTTCCATCTGTTATAATGTATGCTTCCATTTAAAACTCAATCCGCATAGCCTATGCATTCCTGCTCATGCGCGAGACCTCTCCTTTCATTTTAGATGAGCGTGGCTAGAACGAATGATGGATGGTAAGTAACGGATAGTACTTGTGTTTTAAAATGGAAAAGGGGAAATACCATTGTAAATGTAACGAATATCCTAATTTTCAAAGTAATAACTACTTACTTGAAATGAGAACCTAACCTGTTACACACAAAAATAGTCTGACTACTCCACAATACTGCTTGCAAACATGAGTAATTTCCTAAGAGCAATTATGCCATATTTTATTACATGACTTTTTTGTGCAAACATTTGCCACCCAGAGTGGTGGATAGCTGCCTGATATTTACTCGCCAACCTGAAAAAATCTACCCGCATTTTTTACTTGGCGGGTGTTAATCTTGGACCCTGGTTGTAGTGAAGGGACATTTTAAATGACAATCAACACTGGCAACAGTTTGGGCAAGGCCGTATTCTGTTCCAGCATGACTGTGCCCCTGTGCACAAAGCGGAGCTGGCGACAAGGCAGAGTTAGTGGGAATTGGGAAGGGAGAAATCCAGTATATTTTATTTATGTATTAGCTTTGACAACCTGTTTTGTGCTTTTCCTTCTTTATTTTAAATAAGCAGGGTACATTCTAGGGGTGTGTAGTGGTACTCCTAACTCACAGTATGCTACAGTTGTATTCAAAAGTTTAGACACCCCTGACAATTTCCATGATTTTAATTTTATAAATAATTGGGTGTTTGGATCAGCAATTTCATTTTGATCTATCAAATAACTGAAGGACACAGTAATATTTCAGTAGTAAAATTTGGTATATTGGATGAACAGAAAATGTGCAATATGCATCAAAATTAAATTAGACGGGTGCATAAATTTGGGCACCGTTGTCATTTTGTTGATTTGAATACCTGTAACTACCTTGGAAAATTGTCAGGGGTGCCTAAACCTTTGCATACGACTGCACATATTGCGGTTTGAGGGTCACAATAGGGTACGTTTTTGGTTAATAGAATGATTAAAAACTGTTTTTAGTTTAATTGGGGCACATATCCACAGCTATAAACACACCTATCGCTCTTGTAATTTCTTTTGCCTGATCAAATTTTGCTGATAAGAGCTACTTGAATACAGTGAAGAGACAGTTTTTGTTGAAACATCTGCATCTGCAACCGAACGACTATATGGACAAAGTAACATTGTGAAGTTCGCAAGCGACCTTAAAATGTAGAAAAATCTTTTATATAATATACAGTTTGTGCATTGCCCAATAGCTACATGTTTACTTTACATACAGGGAAAACAATTGTTTCCCGGACGTCCCAACCATCAGTGGAGAAAGCTACATGTAGATAGGGTGTCTGTGTCAGTTTTTAATTTCTCTCTGTGATGTTTCATATAGTTTGGGAATTACTTCGCTGTTGTGTGCGGAAGGGGACAGTGTGACGCGGTTCAATTTTGTTCATCAGGCAGCAACATTACTAGTCAGTAGTCAGTAACTACCTAATACACCTTCAAATCTTTGGATATGAAAACTCCCACTGCTTTCGTTTATTATCTTTTAGTTTTTCTGAATTTGCTGCAAATTGTTATTGGAAGGCAGCAGTGAGAGGTTGTGTTTTTGCTAACGAGTGGACTTTCCTTGCTCCACCTTCAAGGGATATGGCCAGATGATGACTACATAAATGACACATTATGTTTGAAATGTTTCCACTAGAGTAGCTGACAGTGGCAAAGCAACGCTTGCAGACTGTACCGTACTTATTTTATCTACTTACTTCTTACCCATGTCATCGTATGCTGAATAGGTGGCGTACCGAAAAGTTCCACAACATACCATGTACTGCTGCATCCCTAGTGTCCACATACTTTTGGCTATATTGTGTAGTTAAGTGAAACTATTTTTATTAGGAATAATCAAACCACATCTGAATAACACTAAACGTGGTAGTTTTATAGTTATTAGTTCCAATTAAAAGAGTTCATGTTTAAGTAATTTAATAGTTTTGCATTTTATGCATATAGAGAACATGATTGTTTTCGAATAGGCCTGATATTGCCTGATATCCTGTGATTATTCATGGAATGGAAACCGGTGTACACTCGTGACTGTGCAGTTTTGATTATGGCTACTGTGGATGATGACATTTTTCAATGAAAGCCGACCTCACTGAAGTAAAACTGAAACTTATTTTATGTGAAACATACAAATTGTCGCTGCAATGTTTTGGGGTTTCCTTTTCCTTATTAGGGTTGTAAGCGAAGTACCTCTATATTTAACTACAATCACCCTGCTAGGACGATCTGCTGCAATTCTCCCTAAGCAGTCAGTTTTCTCTTACTCTTTCTCACATTTCTATACATTCTCAATGGACATAGGTACGCCCACTTCCTTAACATCACAGCACTTCTTTTCCAATGGATATGATGTTGCCACCCGTGATGCAACAGTACAAGCCTAGCAGAGCATCACCAGGGAAGATACCCAGCATCGGGTGATGTTGATGCATAGCAGACTTCAAGCAGTCATTGCATGCAAAGGATTATCAACCAAATATAGACAATTATTCCTTTATTTCACTATGTTTTTAACGGTTCATCTTATGAATGTACCCTCAAAATGAAGCTGACAGTCTCCCCCTCATTGTCAATGTATCCTTTTATACTCTATGTGATAGAGTACAGAACCAAAATAGCAAAAAATGTCACTTTTTAATGAATTATGGAGATCACTGTATAAATATACATAAATGGTTGCACCACAGCTCATCAACATGACATAGCAAAGGTGCTGAATACTTGTGCAATGTATAAGTTAATTGTTAAAAATTTGTATTGCATTTAGAAAAATATGTAGATTTTTTTTGTGTGTTGACCGGTTTGGTTGCAAATCTCCTTATTAAACCAATTTTGATTTTATGTTGTAACGCGGAAGTCGAAGGAAGTGCTGCTGAATACCTTCAAGAGACACTGTTGAATCTTTAATACAAGTTAGGGCAAACTTTCCTACTTGATAACTGGAGCCTTGTTGTCTCGTCCCACAGGGACACATCCAGTACTGACCAGTCCAACACTGACCTTTTTAGGTGTAGCTGCTCTTGGGATAGGTTCTACTGGAACAGAGAAGCCCAGTACCTGTGTCTCCATCGACTTTCTGCTCCCAACTATTCTACTGTAGTGAAGGTATGACGTCATTTTAGCTTCCTTCATATGCATATCCTTTACCATCCTCTTATGCCCTAAGACAGTGAGCATTTGTTGTTGAACATAAGGTTTGTACTGATGTTTGATCTTTGTAAACACCTCGTTAGCAGTACAATATGGTTTGAAGGTCAATTGGATGATCTCCACTAGATATATGTTACCTTGGATTTTTTCATGTTGCCCAATTATCCCATTCACAGAATGTATCTAAGCTATTTGAATAATCTGATCTTTCAGTACAGTTCAAAGTTGCTTGTCTATACATAGATCTTAATACACTGCTCAAATCACACATCAGGTCTCGATGAACGAAATATATTAAAGATCAAAATCTTGAATGTACATGGTTTAATTCATTGAGAACAAATGATGTACCACCGATCACTGGAAACCAAATTCACCTCACACTGAAAATAAAAGTAAACAATTAAAATGTACATGCTGTTCCAACTTGTGTGAATTTCATCACGGCAACTTGTAATGTGACCCAGTAGTGTGTATGGCCCCCACGTGCCTGTTTGCACTCCCAACAAAGTCTGGCCATGCTCCTGGTGAGATGGCAGATGGTGTCCTGGGGATCTCCTCCCAGACCTGAATCAGGGCATCAGTGAGCTCCTGGACAGTCTGTGGTGCTACTTGGCGGAATCAGATGCACCGATGTGTAATGTACCAGAGGTTCTCAATTGGATTCGCGTCTGGGGAACATGAGGGCCAGTCAATGGCATCAATGCCTTCGTCATCCAGGAACTGCCTACACACTCTGGCCACATGAGGCCAGGCATTGTCCAGGGCCCACTGCACCATGTAAGGTCTAATGATGGGTCTTACGACTTCATCCTGGTATCTAACAGCAGTCAGGGTGCCATTGGCTAGCATCTGGAGGTCTGTGTGATTCTCCAAGGATATGCCTCCCCAGACCATCACTGACCCACCGCCAAACCATGCTGAATAATATTGCAGGCAGCATAGCGTTCAATGCGGCTTTTCCAAATTCTTTCACATCTGTCACATGCTCAGTGTGAATCTGCTCTCATCTCTGAAGAGAACTGGGCCCCAATGACGGACCGGACTATTCTGTTGTTCTCTGGCGAATGCCACTCGAGTTGCATGGGCCTGGGCTGTAGCACAGGTCCCAAAAGAGGATGTTGGGCCCTCATGCCAGCCTCGTGGACTCTGTTTCTGACAGCTTGGTCAGACACTGGTAGCCTGCTGGAGGTCATTTTGTAAGGCACTGGCAGTGCGCCTCCTGTTTCCCCTTTTCACAAAGAAGCAGATACCGGTCCTGCTGCTGGGTTGATGTCCGTCTGTGGCCCTGTCCAAGTCTCCTTGTGTAACGGCCTGTCTCCTGGTATCTCTTCCATGCTCTTGAGACTGTACTGGAAGACACTGTGAACTTTCTTGCGACTGCACGTATGGATGTGGCATCCTGGAGGAGCTGGACTACCTGTGCAACCTGAATGGGCTGCAAGTACTGCCTCATGCTGCCAGTAGTGACTAGGACACTAGCAAAAAACTATAGAAGAATCAGTCAGGTAGGATAAGGAGAGAGCAATTGTCTGTGGCCACCACCTGCAACACTATTCCCTTTTTGTGGGTTGTCTTGCTGTTGCCTCCAATTCACCTGTTGGCACTTTAATTTCCTCCAAAACAGGTGACATTGATTTACAATTGCTTATGATTTGTAACTGGATGAATTGATATCCCTGAAGTTGAAGTGACTTGGTGTTATACTGTGATTTCATGTACCCTGTATTTTTTTCTAGCATTGTAGATGCAGTTTAATAGAATTTGAATGAAGATTTAGGCCATCCATCACTATACTTGTGTGACACTATAAGGTACTGTTAGCTCTTCTGCATACCGGCACAGTAAGCAACTTTGATGCAATGATATCCTGCACAGTTAGCAACTTTGATGCAATGATATCCTGCACAGTTAGCAACTTTGATGCAATGATATGGAGCTATACTTGATAACAGTTCTGTTTGTAATACTCGACACTTTTGAGTTTTCATTGTCAGACTGAACTTGTCCTACTCTACAATATATATATTACTTTCATTCTTTCCATTTTGAAAGTGACTGAATCTTTCCTCACAGTTCAGTCCTTCTGCCAATTTCCCGTATACATGTGATTTATATACCGGTATATCATTTCTGAAAGGCCGAGTGTTGAAATTTGAATTGTGCTACGTGTGCAAACGCTGACTATACTTGAGGTTAACATTTTCTGGAGTTTCTGGAAGGACCCAATTCCAAAGTGTTATGAATATGCTTGTTATTTATTTGGTTTAAAAGTAAAATTAAGATGGAAATGATTAAAGTATATACTGTACTTTCAGTGTTTGCAACAAAATGCGTTTGGCACAAAGGTTACGTAGGTATATCTGTCGAGTTGAAATTATCGAGGCTACCTCCATTTCGACTTGGTCCTAAAACTACTTTTGTTGCTTTTAGTGCTGACTTTACCGAATTATCTGGGTACGTTTTGAAACTAGGGTATTTTAAATTGAATTTGCGATCGAATTACCTTCTTATTTGAATGTTAAAGAAAAGCGAGCTATTTAATTTGCAAAAAATGCCTGTTAATGGAGGGAGACTCTTCAGTCTTAGTAGATATGACACACAATATTTCCAAGTAAGTAAAACGAATTTGCACAATGTTTTTAAATGTTCAAATGCATTTGATTAAATGCTCTGCATTGTGCAGGGTAGCAGTACTGCAAGTAGAGGGCGTACTAATACAATAAATTGGAACTTTGACAAGACCACTATACTGCTAACCTCAGTTTGGCTGAACTGCAAGCAATGTAACGGGAATTGTATAGATTTGCATTGCTCTAGTTATTAGCATTTACAGCATGTTCCGTTATTTGTATCATGTTGTTGGCATATTCTAGTGTTTGTGCGTGTGTGTGTGTGTGCACTCTTTGTACCATACTCAGGACTGCTCTTTGTTTTTCCAGAGGGCGATTAAAGGATCTGTTCTCCTAAGCCACATCCCATGGGGATAGCTCAGTGCCATTTTGCTGTCGACATTCATGCTGTCTCCTCAGTGTAAATGTGTTTCTTGCGTAATGTACCCATGTGGGAAAAGAGTCATCCAGCATCACTGCCAGACAGTAAACTAAATGAGATCCTACAGCAGAGAATGGCACGTTGACTCATTGGGCTTGCCCGTAGCCTGTTCTTGTCATTGCTCCAGACAGTCAGACTTACAGTAGGATTAGGGGTAGTTAACATGTAGAGATGTCTATGACATCTTCAACACCCCTGTCCTAGCACAGGATATATTGGCATACTTTTTGCTAGCTGTTAACGCTAGCTAATGCAAGGGGAGGAGCTATCTGAAATGGTATTAGATGCTTTGTTTTGACAGATTGAGAATTTTCTCAGTCATGGTCAATTTATGGCTAACATAGGCTCATGATTTGTTGCTCTTTTGACTTCCCGGACATTGTGACAACTCATTGTTGTCTTATGATGTTGCAAGCTAATCGTATTACACCATTATTACACAGGTATTGCAGGAGAGGGTTTGACAAAAAAGAAAGAAACTTGTCTACAGTGGAAAATTATGATCTATGATGGGGGATATTTGGATGTAATAGGGCTATTTTGCTTCCAATGTTCCAGGGGGCATTCTATTGCCTTACACTCATTCCTATGTATGGGAACACAATGGCAGATTAAGACACTGATGAACACTGTATGGGATTTGACAGACAGACATTCTAAACTAAGCGCCACCCTATCGCTAATTGGAAAACATTTGTTTAATCTCTTAACCTGACTGAGGTAAAGAAAGCTATATGTATTTTGACATTTTAATTATTTGAAGTAAAGTTGATGTGGTGCCACACTGGTGTGTTCTGATCAAAATTAGCCTATGTTTGACTCTTTCAAAAGAGTCTTGTCTGCATTCATACATACATTGATGTTTGAAAGTTTGTGAACCCTAAACAATTTCTATATCTCTGCAAGAAAATTATATAAAACATCAGATTTTCACACAATTCTTAAAAGTAGATAAAGAGAACCCAATAAACAAATTACAACAATATTTTACATAGTGATTTATTTATTGAGGACAATGATCCATTAGTACACCTTTGAGTGGCAGAAGTATATGAACCTCTAAGATAAGCAGTTAATTTGAAGGTGAAATTAGGGTCAGGTATTCTTAATCAATGGGATGATAATCAGGTGTGAGTGGGCACCCTGGTTTATTTAAAGAACAGGGATCTATCAAAGTCTGACCGTCACAACACATGTTTGTGGAAGTGTACCATGGCCTGAAAAAATGAGATGTCTGAGGATCTCACAAAAAGGGTTGTTGATGCTCATCAGACGAGAAAAGGTTACAAAAACATCTAAAGAGTTTTGACTACACAAAATCCAATGGAGGATTTTGAGATCACACCAAGAACAGGGCATTTAATAGTCTGCATTGTCACAGGAATCCAGGGTAACGTCTAAGCAACTTAAGGCCTCTCACCCATTGGTCAATGTTAATGACTCTACCATCAGGAGAACACTGAACAGAAAGCCAATCCTCTCCAAAATAAAACTGCTGCCCGTCTGTAGTTTGCTCAAGATCACGTCTAAAAGCCCGGAGGCCATTGGATAAATGTTATGTGACCGTTTGAGACCAAAATATAAATTTTTGGTTTAAATCCGATGCATTATGTTTGGTGAAAGGCAAACACTGCATTCCAGCAAAATAACCTTATTCCATCTGTCAAACATGGTGGTGGTCGTATCATGTTTTGGGCCTGTTTTGCTGCATCTGGCCAGGAAGGCATGCAATCATTCATGGAAGAATGAATTCTGAATTATACCAGATAATTCTAAAGGAAAATGGAAATCGCTCCATGAACTGAATCTCAAGAGAAGGTGGGTCATGCAGCAAGACAACGATAATAAGCACATATCATTCTTCCGAGCAATAGTGCAAGAATATTAAAGTAAATTTTGTGGAAAGGCCAAGTCAAAGTCCTGACCTTTTAATGTGATGTAAATGTTGTGGAAGGTCTTAAAGCGAGCAGTTCATGTGAGGAAACCCACCAACATCCCAGAGTTGAAGCTGTTGTATGTATGGAGGAGGGGGCTAAAATTCCTCCAAGCTGATGTGCAGGACTGTTCAACTGTTACCGGAAACGTTTAATTGCAGTTATTGCTGCACAAGGGGGCAAACCAGATACTCAGAGCAAAGGTACACTTACTTTTGCAACTCCCAGATATGTAATAATGGATAATTTTCCTAAATGACCAAGTATAATTTTTTGTCTCATTTGTTTAATTGGGTTTTCTTCATCTACCTTTAGGACTATTTATGCAGAAATATAGAACATTCTAAAGGATTCACAAACTTTCAAGTATCACTTTACATTTATTCACACACAAGTCACATACAAATCAACAAGTTCCTTAGGTACCGCTAAGACGGCAAAATAATAATACTATGTAGTTTAAGACTTATTATAATTAAATTATTTTACCATAATAATCATAACTTTGCAACTGACATCTGTGTGTGGATGTCATCCAATGTCAATCAATCAAAAAGCGTAAAGGCTATAAATGTGGGAATGTATTTTTTCTTCACTGCTCATTCATAAACATTGCTCTGCAGGTTCTTTTCCTGAGGGCAACATGTATCTGTGTCTCATAGAGCACTTCAAAGGGTACTTTATATTGGCTTCAATACCTTCTCTAATGACTGTTTCACCTTCAAAGACAGCTAGAAAAACACATTCTGTACATGACCTGGTGATATCCACTTTGCTCAAACACAAAATCCCTTCCCCCGAAGACATACAAAACTGATTTCAAATGGCAACAAAGTCAAACTTTTTTCACTTTTCAGTGGCCTTAAACAAAGTGTCCTGGCAGGACACATCCTATATTGAACTATCACATGAACAGGTCTGCAAACTGGTATCCAGGCTGATCTCAATAATCTGTAGTGTTATCCTGTCTCATTCCATACAGTGGTCATGGGTGGTTTCCCATCGTTCTTCTAGGCTATAGAACACTGCCTCTCAAAATAGATTTATTTTATATTGACTAGTGGTGAATTAACTAGGATATTTTGTCTTATGACTCCAAAATCCCAAAAGTGGGTTATGATCCGTTCACTGTTCTGTCAGCAAAAATGATGCCCCGTTTTTTCTTTAAGCTTGAGCTGGTGATGTCAGTAGCAGTGCTGGTATTCAGCTTCACTCTGGTCGGAAAAACAGTCAATCTTAAAACTGTGTGTGTGTGTACAAATAAAATACTTTTATTTGTTATGACATTTAATGTATGTATTAGGTATGTATTTCACACACACATGTGCCTTTTACTTATTCATAGAAGTGTGTGCCAAGCGCATGTCGGCGTGTGTGCGTTATTTTGTAAGTGTTTAATCGTTGACTCGGCCACGTGCCTGTGCGAGATTGTGTTTACACGTTTGTGGACGGTGGGATTTGTACCGAATGTAGGCCAGCAGAATCCAGCTTACGTCAAAGGCAGACAGTCAGGCAGATGCAGGGTGTTGCTGCTAGCGCTGGGCTGCTGTGGTGATGGAGGAGGTAGTGGCGTAGCAGACAGCCCTTGTAGCAGACAAGCTCATCGGTGGGACTGGATAGAGAAGCAGAGTAGCACCACCATGAAGACTGTCCTCCACCTGCACAGGAAATGGATTCACACCTACAAGGCTATCCGCATCCTCCAGGGGCTCGTGAGTGACTTCTGCTCGGTTGTAATTAGTTAGACAGCTGCTGTGTTTGTTTGAAACGGTGAACAGAAACTGGTAGACTGGCAGTTGTGACCAGAGGTTCATGAAGGAGGTTGTTGTTGTGTTATTAGTGTCCAAACCGCTGATTAATGATTTAGAGAAATATGATGGGAACCAGGTGTAGTAGAGTGCTTTGTTATGTGACTGTTTGTACATGAGACTTTCAGCATGACGGTTCGATGTATACGGTTCTAATGGCATGTTCCCTTAATGCTTTGACTAATTGTGAGTAGAACATGTGCTTGGTATTGGCCTTTGAAACAACAGAACCCAACCTGACACCATTCCTATTCCCATAGAGCCCAGTGATGGAGGAGACTGTGTGGGAGCAGTACACTGTAACAGTGTACAGGGTAAGTTCAGCCTGACAACATCACAATAGATCACACTGGTTACTACACAATGCACTGTTATTACTGCAACCACATCACAATACATCACACTGGTTACTACAAAATGCACTGTTATTACTGCAACCACATCACAATACATCACACTGGTTACTACACAATGCACTGTTATTACTGCAACCACATCACCATACATCACACTGGTTACTACACAATGCACTGTTATTACTGCAACCACATCACCATACATCACACTGGTTACTACACAATGCACTGTTATTACTGCAACCACATCACAATACATCACACTGGTTACTACACAATGCACTGTCTTTACTGTAACCACATCACAATACATCACACTGGTTACTACACAATACATTACAGTTCTTTACACTGCCACCCCATCACATTTTAGTAGACTAGTACCCATCTTTCTAATAAAATTTGGATTTTAATTCTAATAGTGATCCGCAGCTCCCAGCAGATTACAATGCAATAGACTGTGAATGCTTTTAAGATTTTTTTTAGGACACGTGACAGATTTCCCAGATTCACCCACCTACCGCACACAGATGTAAAGCCATGCGTGCACAACATCTGTTCAGCCCAGTCACCAGTGTGGAACTCATATTCGTACGATCATATTCTCTTTCATCATGTGGTGGCTGTAAAGCTGCTTTTACCAAATGAACCTGTCCAGTTCCAGCTGTCACTCTGTAGACCCGACTCATTTGTCCCTGTCCCTCCCCCACTTTCCGATGCCTGTATCACTGTCTCCTGTTTCTGTCCCTTTCTTTCTGACAGTCCACTGTATCCATTGTCCCTCTTCCCCTAACTCGCTCTGTCCTGCCATCTGCTGGTGATGGAGGTAGCAGAGCAGTGATTGTTCTCAGTACAGATGGGAGAGAGGTGGGATGCCTCACTAATCTGGGCAGCACAGGGCCATGTACAACACAGAATCACTCACACACACACACAATCTATGCACACATTTTACATTTTTTTTATGAACCTTTGTTTAACTAGGGAAGTAAGTTCCTATGAACAAAAACGGCTTAGGGGTGGTTTAAATGAACACAACACAACACCCTCAGAAGACATAGGAGCAGCACAATTCCATTTTATTTCATAAAGCTGCAGCGTGAGAAACAGTCATTCAGGCAACTTAAATAGACATTAGTTTTTGTCACACACATGCCTTTAATTCCTGTCCTCCATCGCAGGACCCCAAAATGGGTTTTGGCATTGCAGTGTCTGGAGGGCGGGACAACCCAATAGAAGGAAGTCGGGAGATCTCCATAGTGGTGTCGGATGTGCTTTCAGGAGGGCCGGCTGATGGCCTGCTATTGTACGTATTTCCTGTCAGTCAAATTATTATGGTCAGTCGAGTGTTTAGTCTTGTTGACTAGTATTATTTGTTTTGTAGTGAAAATGACAGAGTGGTGCAGGTCAACGCCATCCCCATGGACAATGTGCCACACTCCTTTGCTGTACAAACCCTTCGAAAGTGTGGAAAAGTTGCCAAAATTGTGAGTATGATGTTTCAAAGCTGTTCTATTGAGGTGGTAAAAGATTTAAGGTCATTGAGATCACCTCAAGCAAAGAGGTTCAGTTCCGCCATTGCTGACCTGTTCTTTGTTTTTGACAGACGGTCAAAAGACCCAGGAAAGTTCCAGTCAACCTGATGAAACACTCTTCTTCCCCCGATGACCGCGTCTTTAGTAATGACGACTACGACTACGATTACGACCAGGACGGCCACAGCATGTACAGCGGACGCAGTGTTCATGACCGGGACCACAGCCAGGAGAGGGGAGCTTACACAGACGCTGGCTACCAGGGAAAGGGCTTTGACCGCGACTACGGTCGTGATGATCGAGGCCGCAGTCTAGAGCGGGACCTGGACCCTGGGCCGCAATACAGACGAGACTACATCAAGGGTCAGACGCTGGAGCGTGAACGCAGCCCTGACCGCCGGTACAAAAGTGACCGCGCACTTGAACGCGACCACAGTCCTGATCCGCGTTACCGTAGTGACCGCACCCTAGAACGCGAGCCCAGCCCGGACCGCCGTTACCGTAGTGAACGGACTCTCGACCGCGACCCCAGCCCCGATAGGCGTTTCCGTAGTGAACGCAATCTCGACCGCGACCCCAGTCCTGACCTGCGGTACGGAGGCGCTCAGAGCTTCGAGCGAAGCCGTGTCCCGAGTGACCGCGACTACAGGAGGGAGCAGGTAAAGAGGAGCGACAGCAGGGAGCGTCTGGAGCGTTCGCCTTCCCCCTCAGCCATGCCCGTTCCCATGCCCCGCCCCCCGTACGAACTGGAGCCTCTGGAGAGCCCAGTCAGTGTGCTGCTCCTGAAGAACAAGTCCAATGAAGGTCAGCACACAAACACACACACACAGTACAGCTCACTGTGGAGTGTATTTACCACTCTGATTTCCCCCTAGTTCCCAAACCTTTTCTCTCTGGTCTTACTTCAACGCTGTGGGAACACTTCTTCTTATTTCAAGCAATAAAAAAGTTTAATTGAGCTTGTGGATCCAGCGTGTTATTTTGTGGTTATTGTTTACTGCCCATTCTGTGGTGGCACACCCCAAACATTTTGAAGTGCAAAATCAAAGTGTGTGTGTGTGTTTGTTGTTTGTAGAGTACGGTCTGCGCCTGGGCAGTCAGCTGTTCATTAAGGAGATGACCAGCACAGGTCTGGCCAGCCGGGGCGGTAACCTCCAGGAGGGAGACATCATTCTGAAGGTAGGCACGGTCTCACTGCTGCTTCAGAAGTTATGATGATCCAATCTCTGGGCTTTGAACCCTTGTCTGACTCTCTGTGATTCAGATCAATGGCACCGTGACTGAGAACCTGTCCCTGGGGGATGCGGGGAAGCTGATTGAGAAGTCTCGTGGGAAGCTGCAGCTGGTGGTTCAGAGGGACCGGAGGCAGGTGTTGGTCAGGGTACCCCCCCTGGCAGACAGTGACTCTGAGCTGGATGGTGAGAGAAACCCCCGACAGCCTCTGTGGTAGCAGCTCAATGTGGACACTCAGACTTTTTATGTTTCACTTCAACTGTGTTCACCCAGCTGTATTGTCTCCTGTTTGAAATGTTTGTATGTTTTATGTTCTGTGTTGTCTTATTATTGTCTGGTTTTGTTGAAATGTCTGTTTTGTTTATAAAAAATCTCGTTTGGGGATAATAAAGGTTTTCGTTTTACTTTACTTACTTTCCAAATGACCTATCATTGATATATACAGAATTTGAAAACAGCATTACAGTGTGTCAGCCCGGTGAGACGTTTCTGACAATATGTATGGATAATCCATCAATGACATTTACAAATGTTTTAAAAAAGGGCATGAAATAACAAGCTGTTCTCTTCAGTGTCACCTGGCAACTGGCTCTGTTTAGGTAGTTAATCGATGTCACATGACTAAAGTGCAGGTTCTGATTGGGTCGTGTAATTAGATGGGAGGGTGGGGTGATGCTCTAGCCCAAAGCTGTTCAGGGAGGCCTTGTTACACAGCCCAGAGACTTCTGACCCACTTTGTTTCATTCAGGGATGTTCTAGCAGGCCTTGGCAGGGGCACATAATCCCACTTCATAATCCACCTATTGAATATGACAGAATTTCATTATGTACTGATCTCAAATATAGCAAATGTGCTGTCTGAGTTCGTAGCTGCTGCTAGGGTATTAGTTCCATTCTGCTAGTAGCTGTACCTATCTGAGGTTTGGGGTGTATCTGCGTCAGTCTTCTAATACGTATTTTCAAGTTCCTAGCAAGAAAAGGACAGTTGCGTTGTCTCACTGAGGCTGAAGTGTGAACTAAATGTCGGTTATTTTGTTTCAGATATCTCCGAGATTGAATCATACCACTCCTATTCACCTCCGGAGGATCGACGGGCCCCCCCGTCAGACCTGTCCTCACACTCCTCCAATGAGAGGCTCAGGGAAAAACCCAGGTAAACAACCTCTGCTCCCGCCTACCGTACAGATCACCTCATGAACTTACAATGGCTTCAGAAAATTTCAGCGGAAGTGTACAGTATTCGTGTCTTTACCCCTAGTAAAAAGTACGCTTTGATCAGCTTTTTGATAACCAAAGGATTGTGTTATGATCAACAGAGAGGATCAACTAACCAGAATGGCAAAGATGGGTGCCAAGCAAACACCGTTTGGCGTGCCTGCGCGAGGAACAGACAGATCAACGAGGGAGCCATCCCCTCTACACCCAGAACTGGATGAGCCACGCCCAGAAACCCCCCCTGGTAACCATGTTGCTTCTAAAATTTATTTCCATTGACATATTTGTTAATATACTGTATCTGTTATGCTCCGTATTTCCATCATATCAGGTCTCTTCACACAGTCAATATGAATTTTATTTTACAGCACCTTTAGCCACTGCTGTCCCAAAGATCTATGCTGCCCCAAAGACGCCACTGAAACCAAATGTAGAAGACCTGGAGATGTATGGGTGAGTCAACTACGACAGGTTGGGAGTTGCTTCAACAAACAAACATAAAGAGAGTATGTGTACAGTATAAATCTACTGCTGTGGAGGACTATGCTAGCTAGCAGTGAACAGAGTAGTGTACTCTGAAGTTATGAAGTGTACAGATGTTATCTCTGGCATTTGTCTTAAAAGGATTGTATGTCGTTCAGGCCCAACACTGTGATGGTGCGTTTCCAGAAGGGCGACAGTGTGGGAATGAGGCTGGCGGGAGGAAATGACGTGGGAATTTTCATCGCAAGCATTCAGGAGGACAGCCTTGCAGAACAGGAGGGCCTTCGCACTGGGGACCAGATAATGAAGGTAGGGGAAGGCTTTTCATGTTACAAAGTGGATTTAATTTAATCTATTTCATTAAGTTTTTCCACTGAACGATACCTAATGTCTTCGACTTGAATGTAGGGCATAGTGCTTAATTTCACTGTGTTGCAGGACAACAACTTCACAGTGGCCTAGAGTTCGATCCTGGACCCAGTCTTTTTAATTATGGCCAGCACTGGGCGGCGCAGATTGGTATAGGCGCTTCCCAGAGTAGGAAAGAATAGTCTGATTAGCGAACTTTGCCACGTCTGCTCACAAGGAATCCCTGGAGAGCGATCAGGTGCCTGTGAGGTCAATCGCAGAAGTACAGTTGGTGAAAGAATAATTATTCTGCGCTTGTACTGACTAAAAACGACTGTGTTGAATGAGCAGTGTGACACCAATCAAACAGCTCGATGATGTGCTTGATGGATGCATGTGAGCGCAGGACCAACTGAGAGAAATAGGTGCAAATGTTTTGTTTTTTTCTCCCAATTGGTCTTGTCCAATTCCCACTGACCCTGCCTTGTCTGCAGCTCTGCAACTCTTTTTACATAAACAGGATGGTGAGGGGCGCTCACGTGATTCATACAACCACATGTCACCAAGCTGGATGATTCTTTTCACACTGCTCATCCAACATTGAAGCATTTAGTCAGCTCATGGGCAGGATGATTACGCTCACTAACTACACTTTTTAATTTGAATTTACACAAGCCCAATCTGCACACAAGTTGTCACTGGAGAGCAACGTGCCAAGGTAGATATCTGACTTATCCAAATCCTGGGCAACACTATGCCATATTTTGCTGCCTCGTGCTGGGGGTCCAGGCAAAGTCTGAGAAGCCATTGTCAGGCTTAAACCACTGACTATAATGATGCAGACTGTCCTGCAATGCTATGCCACATGGCCTGCAACATTTTCATGAAAAGGAAAAATAATTTAATGTAAATGTAAACATTTCTATAATTTATTTAAAAAAAGAAATATTAAAAGGAATGCCTTAGTTGTGGGTATTTATGGCGAGTATCTGACAAATTAGACAGTGTACATACCTCTGTTTATTTCCCGTTTTCCAGTGAAGTCCACACTAGTTGATTTGAAGTCATACAATGCAATATTCGAAGAAAAAACATTCCGCCAAAAAAACGATTTGCTGTGGTTATGTCCATAGACTACTGTATGTAGCAACATTGATCGGCTGTAACCTGACACTAATTTGCCTTCACAGTTCCCAACAGTTCAAGAGTTATCGTGCATGAGCATAGGTAACTAATAAGCAACAGTGTAGACTCAGTCTGGTGAGCTGGCAAAGTAGTGGTGTCAGGTTACCTGGTCGACTAGTTGCTACTAGTCATTATATGGACATAACCCCGCCAAACAGTTTTTTTTTTAGCGGAAGAAATACCTTTTGGAATGTTGGATTGTATGATTTCGACAATTGACTAGTGTGGACTTCACTGGAAAACTGGAAATAAACAGAGGTATGTACACTGTCTGATTTGTCAGTTTTGTTGTGTTCACTATAAGGAATCACTGCACATGGCTATATGCACTAGTAATGACATTTACAACATGTTTAGAGGCTAAAAGCACATATCAAAACTTGCCTTATAAATGCGTAACGGGTGTAAACTGGAGCAGGGGAATAACACGGTTTTGGCATTACAGATTGAGTTATTCTCGCTACTGACAGCACTCCAGATATCCAAACAAAGCTATGTTTTGAAATCGCCCGGAATTCTCCTTTAAACAGAGATTTAATCACAAAGACCTTCTGTGGCCAATCTGAAATGCAAAGCTGTCCAGCACAGTCTTGGTTTGTGCATTGAATGTCCTACAGGCAGATGTGGGGCTTGGAACACCATGGGATAACGCAAATTGGCCAATCATCCCCTGCGATTGGTGGGTGATATTGTCCGCCGGGATTTTCATTGCACTCTAGCGACTCTCTACAGTGGATTGGAGTTGCAGTGTAGACACAAGCAGGATGGATTGACTGGAAGACATTTTAATACTACGTGTAACATAATGAAGCATGATGAAATCTAGGAGGGGTGGTATAATATGCACTGTACAGTGTTTGATGTTTGTGAACCTGAATGTCTACAGGTAAATGGCACGGACTTCAGGGGCATGGTACGTGAGGATGCTGTGCTGTGCCTGCTGGAGATTCCAAAGGGAGATGATGTCACCATCCTGGCTCAGAGCAAACCTGATGGTAACTCCTTCACTGTGTCAATGACGGCCTAACTCCTTCACTGTGTCAATGACGGCCTAACTCCTTCACTGTGTCAATAGCCGCTTTCCGACCAAGTAGATACAGGAACGTAGTTATAGGAACAGTCCACTTCTAAACAGTTCTACTAACTACTCTCTCCAAAAACAGGTTTTGCTCTTTGCATTCGCACTGGTCAAGTGGCCATAGGAACTGGTAGGAGGGATAAGGGAGTGACGCAAGCACCGCAATAGGCTTTTATAGCGTTGTCACTAGACTTTAGTGTAGCACCACATACAAACATTAAACTGTGAAATGTTGTAACACTGGGTGTATGATTGGAGATAAGTGTGTAAATATCTAATGCGGATGATCTGGTTGTTTTCAGCCCAAGTAGTGCTGGGTTCCTTCCGCGTTTGTTCAGATTACGATGCTGAAAACGAAATCCAATACAATTTTATAAAAATAATGTTGTGTTGATAATGTCCT
>JACXGM010014418.1:0-14196 GCA_016801145.1 Umbra pygmaea
TGTAAGTAGACTAGACATATGAGTGAGTGTAAGTAGACTAGACATATGAGTGAGTGTAAGTAGACTAGACATATGAGTGAGTGTAAGTAGACTAGACATATGAGTGAGTGTAAGTAGACTAGACATATGAGTGAGTGTAAGTAGACTAGACATATGAGTGAGTTGCGTATTGCCAGAAGTGTTTATTCCTGAAGTTGTGGCATCCTCTATGTCAATTCGTCCTGTTTATAGCATTCAGGCAGCCATCGTTACTTCATTAAAACAATTATAACTACAAGCACCCTCCAGCGTCTCCCTCCTTCATCTACACACCACGCAATTTGTGACAACAGGTAAAGTAGCTGTGCGCCGTAGAGGATGGTCGCATGGACAATGGCTCTGTTCAATCTACCCAGATTTTGGCTTATTACTGTTTTGTTAGTTTATATTTCCGTACAGTCCCTGTCATTCTCTGGTCACTTTATCCACTCATTCAATGCACCTTTAAAAAGGAATTTCCATGCCATATTTATATTATTCTTTACTTCTGCTGTGTACACTCCAGATCACTGTTCAGTACATAGTATATTGCTATTATTACTATTATTATTGTTTTAAAATTTCTTCACATTGTATATCATTTTATTTGATGCATATGACAAATAAACAACTTTGACTTTGACTTTGTATACTAGAGCAAGTACTAAAGTTAATATGAAATGAGTGTGAAATTTCTGCTGTAGCTAGCTACTGTAGCGCATTTGTGAATAACTAGCTTCTGCTAACTACATCATATGGCTTATTGGTTTGATTGGTTAAATGTATTTCCAATCGCATTTAAATTGATTTTGCTCAACTCCATTAGAATCTCCCCCGAAATATTTAATTCCTCAGGCTGCAAGACCGCATTTCCTCAGACAGCAAGCTTGTTATTTCACTTGGCATTACAAAGCTAAGCATTTCTCAAACTGGGGCAACTCCATATGAATACATTTTCATGGTTTTGAAATGTGATGACCAACAAGCTCATATGGGTATGATAGTCAGTGTCCACCTACTTTTGGCAAAATAGTTTAGGTGAGCTCACACGAAAGAAAAGGGGGGTGTTTGCAAAATTGGGCAATTTCGACGGTGTGTTTAGGTAGTGTGCTGATAGAGGGTGAGGAAATTGTACCAGCAAAAGGTAAAATAAGTCGGTGCTCTGCCAAATACAACCGTTGTTAAATTATATTATTGCCTGTATGCTTGTAACTGACAAGCTACACTGTAAATAAATTGAAACAGTAAAGAAATTTGGTGCATTGACATTGGATATTTAGAGCCCGCATCTAACACTAAGCCAGTTGTGCTACCCTCTGTTGCTTTATTGTTTTGCTACACTGCAAAAAATGACTCTACAAAAACAAGTAAATAAACTATGAATACAAGGTATTTCTTGCTTGTAATAAGTAAAATAATCTGCCAATGAAACAAGAAAAATGACACAGATTTTCAGGGCATATTTACTAAAAACAAGTGTTATTATCTAATACAAGTATAGCTTGTTAAGTAAATATGTCTTATTTTAAGGATGGTTAGATTTTTTGACCTGAATACAAGATAAAGATACTTTTTTGCCAATGGAACAAGATTTTTAAGACAGGATTTTTTGCAGTGTAGTTTGAAAATCCATTGCACTACCTCAATTTTCCAGCACACATAAAAGTACTAAATGCAGCTCAGATGCAAGTGGCATTACATCCAGCCAGAGCAAAGGATTTTGGGTAGCCATGGAGGCACAGGCCACGAACCATTGCAGACATTTATAGTTCTACAAATCTCAAATATAGCCGTGTTAGAACATTTTTGCAGATCCACCTCCTACACGCCGTAAAGTCAGACAAATTATGGCTTTCTGTCATAGATAGTACATAACTCGATCAAAAGAACTGTCTCCTTTCTAAACAATTTTAAGTGTAAATACAGATGCCTCCCAAGAGAAGAGAGAAACAGTAAATTTGGGTAAGTGCAACACATGTTTCTGATAAACCCTCCATCAAAGTTAACTGTTCCCTGTATGATTATAGTAAAGTTTACTGTCCCACTTCACCAGGTCTAGTATTTTAGCGATTGTGTTTCCTACACTTAATGTGTCATCATAAAGAATAGAATGCCATTTGATGCCCAAACTTTGAGGCCTAGAAAGGTTGAGTCAATGGGGGTGTGGGCGTTTTTGTGAGCTAATAATCTAAACATGGACTTTCTTGACCTCACTATGAGTCTACAGGCTACTTATACTTTGTTCAGCGAGATCATGCAAAATTATTGTTCACAAATGTGATCCATGAAGACCCTTTAATTTAAATAACATGGTCATTTACAGAGCACCAATAATGAAGGTGTGTACATTGGTTTACACCAGAGAAGATATAGGTTTATAGTTAGGTCATTCCAGTACTTTCTGATTATATGTACTGTAGCAGTGGGTTGATATAGCTTCATTGGAGCCATCCTAAAACATATGGACTCACCAAATGGACATCACAGCCTGGCAAAAGCAATCAGCTTTTCTAATTAACGGAATTAACAGTGCAATGGTAAACTATAATAAACAGTAATAAAAACAGTCGATGTGACAATCACACCACAAAAAATACATCCATAACAGTTATTTCAATATCGCAAAAGGAAAATTCCAACTAACATGGGGAATGGAAAGTACACTCAAATTCCCATGTGACCATCCTTTAATCAGTACAACATACCAATATTGTTCTGATGATCAGGCATAAAACTAGGAATTTAGTTCAAATGTTTGATGTATTTTATTATTAAGGAAAATTCAGGTATGACATTACAGATCATGAATATTGAGCCCTGGCACAGATCAACACAGCCTACAATAACCTATTTAATTCCCCTCTTCTGAAATGTCACCAATCAAATAAAACAGACAAACCTGATTGGCTTTGAAAAGTCATTGTCAGCTGTTGACACAAACACACACGCCTGCACACATAGGAAGACACACAACAACAGAGTGCAGTGCTGCAGTTGCCGCAACACACAAAAGAAAAGTCGCATTATCAGAAATAATGAAAAGCCATCAATAAGAATTCAGCAGAGACTTGTTTCATTCTGTTTTCTACAGCGCTTTTCAACCCATTATTTTCTGTAAATGTTAACATCGCCCAGCCTGCTGTATTGATTCTATTATTTTTGACCTTGCATTAGTGTGGGCTAATCTCGCATGCCATAAAATTTCATTTCATAGTGAAAAATAGTCTGAAGCCCTAAGGGTGAGCTATACACAGGTTGTGGCACCCCTGGGATTCATAAGTGCACACGCGGGTAAACAAAACGTGCATTTAATGTTTCTTAGATGAGTGAGCAGCACTGGGGTTTCATTTCATCTTGAACCTGAAGGTTTTTTTGTTCTAGTTTTTTTTTGCATGGTGGCTCAGTGTGTGGTTAAGTAGGTACCGAGTTACATTCAAAGATGAATGCCAGCATCTTCCGATGGGTTATTGTTGTTCGCTCCACCATCCCGGCGTCGTGATCAATACTGATCAATACTGTACATTGGATCTCTCATGCTACGTCTGAAATAATTGGCATCCTTGATAAAGATGAGTAAAAACACTACAAAATACACTGATCAGCCATAACATTATGACCACCTCCCTAATATTGTGTAGGCCCCTCTTTTGCCGTCAAAACAGCCCTGACCCATCAATGCATGGCCTCCTCTAGATGGTGTGTTGTGGTATCTGGCACCAAGATGTTCGCAGCAGATCCTTTAAGTCCTGTATATTGCAAGGTGGATCCAACTTGTTTGTCCAGCCCATCCTACCGATGCTTGATTGGATGGTTGGAGGCCAAGTCAACACCTTGAACTCGTTGTTGTGTTCTTTAAACCATTCCTAAAACCAGTTTTGCTTTGTGGCAGGGCACATTATCCTGCTGAATGAGGCCAATGCCATCAGGAAACACCGTTTCCATGAAAGGGTGTACATGGTGTGCAACAATGCTTACACTGTTTTCAATTTTTGTTGTTCCGTCAGTAACTTACTGTAATTTCCACAGTATCATACTTTATGTAATAAATACAGTAGACTACTGTAAATTAAATGAACTTTTAGCAATTGTTGCAATTTTATCAGTAAACACTCAAAAAATGATATGTTGGACTAACGTAACTGTGTTATGTCAACAGAATGCACATCACTGGGTTATGTTACATTTACGTAATATTCTTCATTACGGTGTTACCGAAAGTATAATGTTACTTAAATGCAACATAACCCAGTTACGTTAGTCCAACATATCATTTTTTGAGTGTACTATAATTCCAACAGTTTCCTACTTTAATTACTAAATACAGTAAACTACTGTTAATTGAATTAACTATTTTAATTTTCTGTAGTTGTATGCGTAACTTTCTGTAATTTTCTATTTTAATTACTACGGTGTATTGCATTTTATTCAATAGGCAGAAACAAATGGCTTTGATATGTATGTTGGAGGTAACTGTTAAAAGTACAGTATGAGTTCACTATTTCTTACAGTTGTTGAAAGGTCTACATGGAAGCAAACCACATGCTCTAAAACAAGAATTCGGTGGTGGTGGGTACTTGTTTTGTCTGTGAAATAATTGCTAGGATAATGAAAGGGCACGATTTTGAGCAGATTTGAACCCACATCCCATCAATATAATTTAATTATGCATGTGAGGACTAGTTTTAGTTTAAATGATGCATGTGAGGACTAGTTTTAGTTTAAATGATGCATGTGAGGACTAGTTTTAGTTTAAATTATGCATGTGAGGACTAGTTTTAGTTTAAATTATGCATGTGAGGACTAGTTTTAGTTTAAATGATGCCTGTGAGGACTAGTTTTAGTTTAAATGATGCCTGTGAGGACTAGTTTTAGTTTAAATGATGCATGTGAGGACTAGTTTTAGTTTAAATTATGCATGTGAGGACTAGTTTTAGTTTAAATTATGCATGTGAGGACTAGTTTTAGTTTAAATGATGCCTTTGAGGACTAGTTTTAGCAGCACTAAATTACTTGTATTGCCAGACCTAATATCAATTATTTACATGTCAATTCATCTCTGTAAATGTAATAAAGTTGCCTTGAATTCATGCTATGTATATTAGCAAATAGTTTATTCTCACAATTATAAAAATATAACTATTTTACAAAAACAATTTTAGGACAAATCAGATAGCTAAACAATAAGGCCAATAAGAAAAAAAGGCCAATAAGAAAAAAATGTCACACGTGAACTTAAGTATAGTAAAACAATTGCTTTGCAAATGTTGTACTCTGCTTTGTCGTTGCTTTCATTGGTAAAGTGCACCCATGCTGCGGCGTTTTCGAGTTTGGCTAATTTTATTTTTCAAAAGTAATCGACGATACACATCTTTGTACTGTAGTGCTTTTCTCATTGACTGACCTATTCAGAGTGTTCACTATCACTACTCACCTGACATCATAAAGGGTAGTGGATCAGTCAGGTATTCAAATGTAGAAAGAACAATAAAAAGAACGTCTCTCACCAAGCACGACTTTGGTTAGCATATTACCGTTAGCATTGTTAGTCATTGAGTGCAGCAACTCTATATTGTGGAATATTTTTAATGCCCTTTAATTCCTGCGAATATTACGGATATGGGTCTTGTTAGACAAGGCATCGTTATGAAATGTGTTATTTAGTGTATTGCAAAGATCAATAGGTTGAGTTATAATTAGAACAGTACTTGCAATGGGTATATTAATTGAATATACTATATAAAAGTCTAAATGCACTACATATAGCTAGAAGTTAAGTATTTTTCCATTTGTCATGTGATCTTAAAGAACTGGATAAGACCAGATACTGCTGGCCACCAGTTTGGAATGCAGCGTTTGCCAGGAGGTGGGGATTGATGACAAGTGGCCTATGGCTTTAAGAGGTTAGAAATGTTGAGGCGTGCATCAGTTTATCCTTTTTTTAATCAATAAAGAATGAGCCAATAGGAAGAGCCCGGATTCCTGTGTTTATGTGACGTCATTTGGAGTATAGGTGATAAAGAAAAATGGAATGGAATGGTTAATCGCCAGTGTAACCTGACTTTTGTTTGTGAACAAATAAAATAAAAGTCTTTGCTCTTTTTTTATAAAATTTTTGTATACAAATTATGACAATAACCGTCATTATTAACAAGCATACTCATGGTCGGGTATCCCTCACATTTACTTAAGGCATGCTGGGATATTTTCAAATAAAATGTATATATGAGAGAATACAGTAACAGACTTGGTACCATAAAATGGATTATAGTAATGGTCTTGGTATTGTAAATTAGAATACAGTAAGGGCCATAGTACTGTAATTCAAATTACAGTAAGGGACATGATACAGTACTGTACATTACATCACAGTAACTAACTTGGTACTGTAAATTGGATTATAGTTATATTTGGTGTACCCTAAAATCAATTACAGTAATTGTACTTTACAACCAAATTACAGCATTACTGGCCAGTAAGTTACTGTAAAATTGACATTTTCTTTACAGTATATGCAACAAACTGCGATGCACAGTGTTCTGACACCTTTCTATCAGAATCAGCATTAACATTTTCATCAATTTGAGCTACAGTAGCTCATCTGTTGGATCAGACCACATGGGCCAGCCTTCACTCCCCGTGTGCATCAATGACCCTTGGCAGCACATGACTCTGTCGCTGGATCACTGCATTTTCTTCCTTGGACCACTTTTGATAGGTACTGAACACTGCAGACTGTGAACACCCCACAAGGGCTCCAGTTTTGGAGGTGCTCTGACCCAGTTGTCTAGACATCACAATGTGGCCCTTCAAAATGTTCACTTGCTGCCTAATATATCCCACCCACTGACAGGTGCCATGATAACGAGATGATCAGTGTTATTTACCTCACCTGTCAGGGGTCATAATTGTATGGCTGATTGGTGTATGTAATACTAATTATAAGCTAAATTGTTTACTCAGTATTTATGAAAATTATGTTTCATGATTCACTTTTGTTTCATTTTTCAGAGAGTCCACTTACATCAATACTCAGCCTACATTAAAAATAAATATTAATAATAATTGCATGACTTTGGCGAACACATTTGTCATATATATATTTGACAATACCCGCAATGAATAAGGAGGTCATAGAAGGTCACAATACCATTCTTTAAAAGGTAGAATTTTAAGCAAATATTTACAGATGTCAATAGTTATATTTTTATATTTAACTATTTTTATATTTAACTATTTTTATATTTTGGAGTGAACATGAAATTTGTTTCTATTTAGCAATTGCATTAATATAAAATAATAATTAATTTGCTCCGGGCAATTGTTTTTATTTCATTCTTTTTTGCTCATGTTTATCAAGGGTGCCAATATTTTGGACCTTCCTATTTTTCTGTAGTACCTGTATGTCAAAGGTTTAACTATATGACCCTTAAATCGGCAAAATGTGATTTGTGGTAATAAGGGTTTCAGAAAATAGTTGGAGATGACCTAAACTCGACCTATGATGACTTCATTAAAATGAGTCATAGTGAAGAATGACATAACTTCAGAAAAGGATGATCATAAAAACAGAACTAAATCTCTCTCCATTTTCATCCTTTGTGCTCTGTACGACCGCACATGACCTCGAGGGAACAGGAGAAAACAAGGTTGATGTAATACTGCAGGTGTTATTGTTTGGATTAAATGGAAGCTGTATGGTGGTATGGATGTATAGGGAACGGATTACACCCTACCCGCACAACTGAGGAAGCCAAGTTTTACCCACATCAAGCTAGATATGATTTAATGTGATAAATTCTTTAACACAGACTTAAGTTCAGAAATCCTATTTCTGACACATTCATAACCAGCCATAACATGGGACACACCAAGCAGACACGATAGGGGTCTTGCAGATAATAAATTCAACGTGTTTGTGTAGAAAAACCAAAAACATTATTATTAGTATTAAGTATAACCTATACTTTCTGAACTAGCACAGGGTTTTCTGTCAGTTGTGCTGTGGAGAATTTCACAGTCATTCCCCAGCGGTAGCTGTATGGGCTGTGTATGTCACTTTGTTTAATAATCTCCTAGCAATCCTTCAACTTTGGTGCATGTACAGGATGCTCCAAACCATGAAAACAGCTGGCTGTGAGCACACCAACTGTCAGGGTCTCCTTGTTTGCTGTCCATGATGGAAATATCAACCCAGTGAGCCGTGAGTGGACATCATAATCTGACTCCAACTCAACTCAGCTCTGCTCAATGCCAGAATTACAGCACTGCACGTAACTAGCGCAGCACAGACTCACATTATGCACACATATGTAACAGACGTCTACACTCGCATGTGAAGAGTTCACGAGAAGGCTTCACCCACAACATCAAGCCGAAAACTAAGTATTTTCTTCAATTATAAAATATTGTCTTTTTTGTATATACGGATAAAACGTGTGTACACATTAGCTGCTTCCTTTCAAAATAAGTACATTGGTTTTTAGACTAATTCCTGATGTTGAACAAAGGCACAGAGACAGAGAAGGCCTGCATTCAGTGGAAAACATTCTCTACAAAAGCATTGTGTTTACAGTGTAATGCTATTGGCACTGAGACCACACAGGGGCAAGAGAACACCATTTCAATCATTTTCTGAATACATGTTTCCTGGGTTATCAGCCAGAAAGCATTTTATGTCCATCTTGCCTATTCCATTTCCAGATTCTGTTTTGAAGCAGGACAGGACACAATAGCCCCATGTGGAGGAGATCCCGCGGAGATTGTGAATTAGCCAAATCACAACTCTGTTAAAAAACTTTCATTTTTTATTTATGTTGTTAAGAACAAGTTACATTGTTCAAAGTTAGAAACTGCACACAAAACAATAATAAAAGTTGAATACATTACAAAATGCATTTTAAATTAATAGTAAATAACAGCGGCACTGCAAAAAAAGATTTTGTCTTCTAATATGGTGCAATTTGGTAATGGAATTATTAAAATGTCTGGTACTCATCCAGATATAACAAACCATACTGTACCTTCTCATCAAGATAGACACACATTGGTGCTACAGTACAATGACTCTCTTAGGGAAAATAAGGTAATAAATAAATGAGCAGATGAGTTTGCTTCTGACAAGTGAGGGACATGGCACACCAGGCACATTTCTGATAGTGATCTAATTCTTCTGGCAGCCATGGATGTTGATTCAATCAGAATGTCAGCCACTTGACAAGACTAGACACAGACCGACATGGAACCTGTTCCAACAGCGTGAACAGTACAAGATGGCCAGAGAGATGTGCTCAAGACCCGCACACACACATACACACACACACACACACACACACAGACAGTCACACACACCTTACGTCACTTTAAACCATGTGTCCAGGGAGGAACATATCCACTGAGACCTCAGTACGTACCTTTCGTGTTTTCTCTCGGCATCACCGCCCTGGCTACTCACTCACAGGATTACATCAGCCGTCTGTGAAACCCCTAGACGGAGCTCATGCACATGCTTATGGAACCAATGCGATGCCATGGGTAAAGCCAGTGTGATGTTTTTCTGACAATACTAAACAGACAGACAACCGGGAGAGCATAGGTGACACAGTACTTACAGTAGTGTGATGAACAAACAAATTCTTGATCAGTAAAATATAACATGCAGGACAACATAATTTGGGATTAATGCATTGCTTACCAGACACAACTAAACAGTCGTAAAAAGGGAGGTTCATTTTTGTGCAGAATTACTGTATCAGTAAAATCATGTGACAACTACTGGTACTTCAAACTTTGATGTGTATCTCCTTTATCAAAACACGATATCTGCATGCAAACAAGATAACATGAGAAGCAAGTGGTGAAAGGGTTAAGAAATCATTGTAATGGCACGTATCACATCTTCTAAAAATATATAATTCTTCTACTTCCCTGTGACTTGGGATATACTGGCACTCTGGTCACATTTACAAAGTTTTATCTGATCAACATATATATTGAAAATTATTTTCTAGATGACAAACTAGATGCACTCTCCATACAGAGGACGCACGGTGTTAAAAAGCCAGCAGCAGCCTCTCTTTTCCCCAGCTGGTTCACCTTCCTGCCTGCCAGTACAGCCCCATGGAGGTCAGAGTTACATGTAGAACGTCGCTCAGCTAATCTCCTTTGTCACTCATAAAATTTACACTACATCTCCCTCTTGGAGCCATGTCATTTCAATGCTGCCTTTGACTGTCAGTGAACACAGTTAATTACTCAAAGGCTTCCAAGATGGCCTTGATTATTTATAGGGCTGGATCTGGATGTTTGAAAAAAAACTATATGCTGCGTTGAATTATTTCACCTTAGTAATGATACAAAAACAAAAGGAAGTTTGAAAGAACTTAATGGATTTTGATGAGTGTGCCTGTTAAAGACTTCATCTCTACAGGTTCAACCTTGTAGTCATTGTTTCTGTTAAACATTAGGACTTTACAATCCACTAAGTTATGAGAGTGCAATAACACGTTTAGCCGTAAGCCTTCCCCCTTTCCACATCATTGGGTTTACCGAAACATTCATACTTCACTGTTCTCGAAATGCATGAATTGATAAAATTGCAAGACACTGTATTGCATAGTAATTATTTTAATAAGGTTTTAACGGTATTTCTACTGTCGTCCCAGAGCCATGGTCACCACAATATGCTCTCTGCTGCCCTACACCCGAGGAAACCTGTCTACTCAGCATCAGGCAAGTTAAATGAGCCCTTCAATCCAGTTGGCAACAGTCACGGTATTGTTTCTAACATCTACATGATCACCTCCAGCCCTGTCACTCAATGAGTCACTCATAATCACACATGTAAAGCTCACAACATATCATTATGACACGGATCTGTCAGAGAAAGATAGAACCTTCAAAAGGCCATACTGTAGCTTTCATTTGTGCAACAAGCGTCTGAGAAACACAATCGAGATTTACATTTTAAGCCCCTCCTTATGCCGTGTGAAGAAGTCTGAGTTAAAATATAGTTTTTAAGTTGATATTAAACCAATGCCTTTCTTGAATTAGTAATTGATGCAGTCAAAACTTGGAATGATTAATTCATTTTAAATGCATCTGCATATTTGAATCTAATACATCTTAAATGCAAGCATAATAAGATTATAGCAATTCTGTGTGCAGTGAATTGGGTGTCCATTGGGACTTAAAAGTGCATATCATACAATAAAATCAAGATCAAGGAGGAGCAGGTATCTTTTCTTTCGAATCACAAGGAGAGTTAAAAGACAGTTATGAATTTACAATTAGCTTCATACTGGCAAACGTCTTAAGGTTTGTGACAGTGTCTCTCTGGCCTTCACTAAAGGGCATGTGTGTGAAACCATGAATTTCTTGCGACAGCCCTATGATACCAGAGAGGCTATATTTAGTGAGGATAACTAGTACTGCACAGTATAAGCTGACATTTGTACCACAAGGGAGTCATACTGCATTGCTCACAAATGACAGTGTCACTGTTGGTTTCCGTCCCCAGTGGAATAGGTTAAAGAGAACAAAACATGTTTTTGCAGTGGAGTGCTGCTCCACAAGACAGATCTAATAAAACTATATTTGATTGTGGGGGTATGATCTGACTGTGACTGTCAATGGTGAGTGAGCCCCCTGAGTTCCCAGACAGCAGCAGTCTGGCTGAGGAAGGACAAAGAGTCCCTCAGAGCAGTCTCTGTAGACACAGGAACAGGAGTCTGCATGACTGGCCTGCGTTTGATGGCTGACTCCACCAGCGCATTTCAACTTCCCTGTTTTACGCCTAGTCTGCCTTTGGTTGCCCTGAGGTTTGATGAAAGGCAAATGCGCTTTGCCATGTTACTTTTGGACATTTTTAGAAGTGTATGATAAATATAAGAAATATATGTATGAACAACTGCCAATACACCACGTTCCAAATGATTATGAAAATTTGAATTAAGTGTCATAAACATTAAATATATTTTATTTTTCAATCAAACTCATGGATGGTATTTTGTCTCCGGTCTCTTTGGATCACTGAAAACAATCTCAGAAACCTGTGATAATTAGTTTGTCAGGTGAGGACAACTCTGGCGCAAAATTATCCTAGGAATTAATAACACATTGGTACTGAGTCAACCGTTCTCTGGGATATGTTTCATGCTAATCGAATGTGCCCAGTTTTGCGAACTGATAATTACCTTATAATGCTAGTTGTGAGGGCACGGAAGAAGTAAAAATAAATCGCAATTATAGACTACTAACACAACTCAAAATAGCACCATACTTCGACGGTAGCATAATGAGGCTCCCTACATGCAAACCGAAGAATTCAGAACTTTGTAAGTGTACAGACAGTTTATTAGAAATATAGTTTAAATGACATTACCGTTCATATATACAGCCAGGCGCCATCTTCGGAAAACACACGTGATCAGTCAAACCACAAACTCTGTGCTATGTGAGCTGAACTGTAAGCAAATTGTGTTTGATTTTAGGTAGCATTGCCAGCTGTCAGTCTTGCACATTGATCTGCATGAATGACCGCAAAACCTCTTGCCATGGAAGATTCACAAGAAGTCACAGTTGAGATCACGTAACACAAAGTTTGTGGTTTGACTGATCAAGTTTGTGTCCCGATGATGGCGCCTGCCTGTATACATGAATGGTAATGTCTTTGACTTGAACATTATACTGAATGTCATTTGCATCTACTATTTAGGAAAACTGTGTATATATAATTTGCATAATAATTTGGAACAAGGTGTAATTGGTACAGTAGTTATAAAAAGGGTTCAGAGATATCTGCAATGCAGTTGCCTAATTACTCAAATATCACAACTAATTAGTCAAGTACAGGCGATATGTAAAGATCTTACAAAACAAGAAATTTGTACACGTGTACGTTTCCGGAGTCATGGAAATGTAAACCATGTACGCATATGAAAAGTAATAAAATAATATGTTTGTATTTTCTGTTATTGTTAAATAAAATTGCAGAGCCCTCTACCTCCACCTCTTGGAAGTATTGAAGATTTGACTTCCTAACACACCAGTAGAAATTACACACTATACAAATTTGTTACTGGATAGTTAGATTTCTTCAACTATTTATGGGGATTTTCCATTAGAGTTTTATACATAATAATAATAATTATAATAATAATGCATTTTATTTAATGGCGCCTTTCATAACACCCAAGGTCACTTCACAAGCAATATACATAAGACAAATCACAACAAAATACAGAATAATTGCAGTAAAAACTAAATAAAACATGTTCTAAAAACCCTATATAAAAAGACGCGTTTTAAAAGTTGTCAAGTAATCACTATTGCGAACATCAAGGGGAAGGGAGTTCCATAGGCGGGAGGCAGCATAACTAAAAATCTGGCACCCATGGTGGTTAGTTGAATCCGAGGTATCACAAGAGAAATTGAAGATGAAAATCTGAGAACACATGAAGGAGTGTAAACATGGAGAAGTTGAGTAAGGTATTGGGGTGTAAGATTATGAAGTGCCTTATAAGTCAGTAGCAAGATCTTGAATTCAACTTTATACTTTGCTGGAAGCCAGTGGAATTGCTGAAGAACTGGAGAAATTTTCGACTCAGTGCACTTATTAAGATGAAATACTTCTGTATTCAAACAGTTTGAGTCAGACTTCCAAGTTGCTTGTTATTATTGTTCTGCCTACCGTTTTATTTATATTTTCTGTAAATTGTTCAGGCATACATTTGTTTTCCTCTATCTACGCATTGTATAGCCTAGTAGCGCAAATTATAACTCTCTCCCACTGTCACTCACAGTCGCAAAATCATTGTGCAAATCATGATCTGATCGGTTGTGGAAACACATCAATTGCATACATGAAGTCCAAACATATTCCTCAACATTTTTTGTTCCCAGACAAGATTGCGCATCATGGCTTTTAATGGATGTATTTAAATGTCTCCAGAAAAACAATTAAAAGAAATGCAAATGCAATGATAAAATGCACAGATGTTGGCTTGACTGCATTAGCCATATTGTCAGTACAGTATGCTAGTAGGCTGTCTGTTGAAACTGTCTTGTCAGTACAGTATGCTAGTAGGCTGTCTGTTGGTACTGTCTTGTCAGTACAGTATGCTAGTAGGCTGTCTGTTGGTACTGTCTTGTCAGTACAGTATGCTAGTAGGCTGTCTGTTG
>JACXGM010014419.1:0-22122 GCA_016801145.1 Umbra pygmaea
CAACGCTGCAAATAATATCTCGTCTTATTGTCTATCTTCGGTTAGAATCGGGAAAAGAAGACCTGTGCAGTCTTGTAAACGTTTTGTCTTTTTAAAATAGACTAAAACAAGGTTTCCAGCTTATATCGTTTGCATGCTATTGAGCTTTGAATGTCCGAAAATCTGTCAAATATCGAACATCAAACTATCTTTACCACGGTTTCCAACCGAATGTGCGCTGTCCTTATAAATCAATTAAATATAATTCTGGGGATTTACCGAACGGCCGGTCTACGTAACGGCCGCCTTGGCAGCAGCACCATGCAAAAACCAGTACAATTCTCCTCCACAGCCGTGACATATATAATAACGTCTGTACTTCCCGGAAATGCACATAGCTCGGCTAGATTCTCCCAAATGTCTCAATTGTGTGCGTGCTTGTTGCATGCTGGCATCACGAGTAATGGCATAGCTATAAAAATGTATCCCCCCCACAAATTGAATCGAGGCCCCCCCCCATGCAACATTAATAAAACGGCACCATTAGTAAAATAGCTTTTTAGTTTGCACCGCATGCCCTAGGCCTATAATGTGTTCCGTTATTGCTTATTATTATTATTGTTAACTGTCAATGTAATGTGTTGCTGAAGCAGCCAATGATCAGAATCAAAATCAGAACTATAATCAGAATATATTTAATTGTCACTTGTAATATCAATAAAACAGTACAGCAATCAATTACATTGGTCGGGAATATGTGAAAATAGCAGCAGCAGCAGCGAAAAATAAATAGTATCCTGGCTTATGAGAAGAAAACATTCTTTGCTGTTTGATGGTAGATTTTCGGTACAGCACAAATATGATCGTAAACAGTCATTATAGAACATTTTTAAGTTCAATTGGCAAAAGTTGGATGCTTATCTCATGTCTTTTTTAAGTAATAATCCATTGAAAACATATTCCCTCACTGGAAGTGGTTTTGAATATTGACATTATGTTTGTAAATTTAGATGTGAATTCTTAATTCGTCATTTGCATTTTAGTGCATTTCTAGCCTATTTCTGTTTGCTAATTTTCCTTAATCAGGTTACTAGTAACCAAGCCATGTTGAGCATGGAAAAATGTCTTCAGGTGACCCCGTTGATGTACTACAGAGGCCCAGAAAAACGGAAACCTTGTGAAGAACTCTATTGATTGGCACTCAGCCAGTTATTGTGTTACAGATGATAAACACTCAACCCCACTTTGAGTGACTGTACACTGGTCTGCGTTTGAAAGCCCCAGGCTTTTTTCAGTCCCAGTCCGATCCTGTTAATCTGATTATGTTACTGCCACTAAATTAATTAAAATATATTCTGAAAGAGGCTGGCAAAGAGGGGTGTGATTGTTTTCCTTACACTGGATCTGTGACCAGCGTGGGACACATGTTCCATGGAACTGAGATATGGACTCCATGTATATTTGTGTACATTTATGTTTTATTGTAGAGTGTATAGTATTATGGCCAGTGCTATGCATTGTAGATTTTAGTTCATGTAATGTATTATGTAAGTGAGCCGCCTTTCTTCTGTTCACCTACAGTGTAGTCTGCTCTAATTTAAGTAACGAATGGCAGGTGTGTGTTATTGCTGATTGCATGCAGCTGGTGTACTCAGTCTGTATTTAGTGAATTGATGATGTTTTGAGTGAGGTGTGCTGACATCCAGGGAACTATCTTCTTATTATTGTAAGTTGTGAAAAGAGTGTAGTCTTGTTAAGCCTTTTCACATATGCTCTTTATATAGGTTTATTCCGCGTCCACGCCATGTTAGAGCGTGAGTGTCAAATATATATTTACCATTGTGTTGCTCACAACTTGTGTTACCTGCAAACTTGTTGTAAGATACCTGTTCTCTGGATCGTATCAAGTTGTAACGGTATCCCCTAAGTGGACGTTGGGGGGTCTTGTATGTATGTATGTATAGCAGCCGCGGTCGTTGGATCTTAATTGGGAAGGACGGGCTCGTATTACACTCGGGACCGGAGTTAATGGAATGGTGCGCAAAGCACAAAACCATTTTTTTTTTGTTTTGCACACTGGGTTTTGTGCATTGCGCACCATTCCATTCACTCCGGTCCCGAGCGTAATACGAGCCCGTCCTCCCCAATTAAGATCCAACGACCGCAGCTGATGTATAGTGCTTTGTTCCATGTTCCACCTCTAGGTTTTCGGGCATTGTTTTGTGTTCTTTGTTAGGGGTAATTGTAGGGAGTCTTTCTCCCTCTCATGTTAGAATATGGTTTGTCACTTCTAGTTTAAACTGCACACACCTGATGTACATGTCTTTGATTATTCCTGTCTCTCACTTAGTTGTGTGTATTGGCTGACGATTTAGGTCTACGGGTGTCATGTGGGTGTGTGCCTCTTTGTTCATATGTTGGGTTCTTCAGTTGGTACATTGCTTTTGCTTACAGTAAGTGTTACAGTACCTGGTTATTGCTTTATTCCAAATCTCTGTAATGAGAGTTACTATGTTTTGTTTGCAAAGAAGTGTTTAATAGTACCTTCGGTTTTGCGACCTTGTTTAGTCTCAAGTGAAGCTTGCATGCTTCGACTATCGTCAACCAACTATTGGTTGTTCGGCTGTAAAAAAAAAAAACATTACTCCCTGCGCTGGTCTCCACATATATACATATACATGTATACATATACATGTATACATATACATGTATACATATACATATATACATATCAACATATACATATACAGTGCCTTGTGAAAGTATTCGGCCTCCTTGAACATTTCGACTATTTTGCCACATTTCAGGCTTCAAACATAAAAATATAAAAAACTGTAGTTTTTTGGTGAAGAAGCAACAACAAGTGGGACACAATCATGAAGTGAAACGAAAATTATTGGATATTTCAAACTTTTTTAACAAATAAAAAACAGACAAATTGGGCAAGCAAAATTATTCAGCCCCTTTACTTTCAGTGCAGCAAACTCTCTCCAGAAGTTCAGTGAGGATCTCTGAATGATCCAATGTTGACCTAAATGACTACTGATGATAAGTAGAATACACCTGTGTGTAATCAAGTCTACGTATAAATGCACCTGCTCTGTGATATTCTCAGAGGTCCGTTGAAAGCACAGAGAGCTTCATGAAGAACAAGGAACACACCAGGCAGGTCTGAAATACTGTTGTGGAGAAGTTTAAAGCCGGATTTGGATACAGAAAGATGTCCCAAGCTTTAAACATCCCAAGGAGCACTGTGCAAGCGATAATATTGAAATGTTAGGAGTATCAGAGCACTGCAAATCTACCAAGACCCGGCCGTCCCTCTAAACTTTCAGCTCATACAAGGAGAAGACTGATCAGAGATGCAGCAAAGAGGCCCATGATCACTCTGGATGAACTGCAGAGATCTACAGCTGAGGTGGGCGAGTCTGTCCATAGGACAACAATCAGTCATATACTGCACAAATATGGCATTTATGGAATAGTGGCAAGAAAAAAGCAATTTCTGAAAGATATCCATAAAATGTGTCATTTAAAGTTTGCCACAAGCCACCTGGGAGACACACCAAACATGTGGAAGAAGGTGCTCTGGTCAGATGAAACCAAAATCGAACTTTTTGGCAACAATGCAAAATCTTATGTTTGGCGTAAAAGCAACACAGCTCATCACCCTGAACACACCATCCCCACTGTCAAACATGGTGGTGGCAGCATCATGGTTTGGGCCTGCTTTTCTTCAGCAGGGACAGGGAAGATGGCTAAAATTGATGGGAAGATGGATGGAGCCAAATACAGGACCATTCTGGAAGAATAACCTGATGGAGTCTGCAAAAGACCTGAGACTGGGACGGAAATTTGTCTTCCAACAAGACAATGATCCAAAACATAAAGCAAAATCTACAATAGCATGGTTCACAAATAAACATATCCAGGTGTTAGAATGGCCAAGTCAAAGTCCAGACCTGAATCCAATCGAGAATCTGTGGAAAGAACTGAAAACTGCTGTTCACAAACGCTCTCCATCCAACCTCACTGAGCTTGTTTTGCAAGGAGGAATGGGCAAAAATGTCAGTCTCTCGATGTGCAAAACTGATAGAGACATACCCCAAGCAACTTACAGCTGTAATCGCAGCAAAAGGTGGCGCTACAAAGTGTTATTAGCTGAATAATTTTGCACGCCTTTTTTTTCAGTTTTTTTATTTGTTAAAAACGTTTGAAATATCCAATAAATTTCGTTCCACTTCATGATTGTGTCCCACTTGTTGTTGATTCTTCACAAAAAAATACAGTGTCATATCTTTATGTTTGAAGCCTGAAATGTTGCAAAAGGTCGACAAGTTCAAGGGGACCGAATACTTTCGCAAGGCACTGTATACATATATATATACGGAATCGTGACAGAATGAGGCACCCAAAGAATGGAGTACCGCGGGAGGAACACCTAGCCGTCTCTGCAGCTAACGAGACGGCAGCTCAACCATGTTTAGAAGAGACAGAGGAGCAGGAGTACAGATGCCTGAGACGGTACTTGGGATACAAACCGCCGATGTTGCCGAAAGGACTACGACCTGTTTCGGAGCGTTTTTTCTCAACCGCAAGGAGGGGCTCGCAGAGGATTACCCGCCCGGGAGACACAACCCACAGAGCGATTTCGCCTGGTTAGCATGTGGGATGTTGACAGTTCCGACGTGAAGGCCTTTGATTTGGATGAGGAGGACTACTGTTTCCCTAACCCTAAAGTGTACGGTGTTAGCTCATGAGGTCGGGCTCCCCGTCTTACCGGAGGGGTTTCCCAGTTCCCTGCCAGTTCATCCAGCCCTCCTAGCCCTCCTATCCCCCAGTCCTCCAGCTAGCTCCCCTGGTCTAAAAGGCTAGCTCCCCTGGTCTAAAGGCTAGCTCCCCTGGTCTAAAGGCTAGCTCCCCTGGTCTAAAGAATAGCTCCCCAGGCCTACAGGCTAGCCCCCCAGTCCTCCAGCTAGCTCCCCTGGTCTAAAAGGCTAGCTCCCCTGGTCTAAAGGCTAGCTCCCCTGGTCTAAAGAATAGCTCCCCAGGCCTACAGGCTAGCTCCCCAGGTCTACAGGCTAGCTCCCCAGGCCTACAGGCTAGCTCCCCAGGTCTACAGGCTAGCTCCCCAGGTCTACAGGCTAGCTCCCCAGGTCTACAGGCTAGCTCCCCAGGTCTACAGGCTAGCTCCCCAGGTCTACAGACTAGCTCCCCAGGTCTACAGGCTAGCTCCCCAGCCCTACAGGCTAGCTCCTCATTTACCCAGGCCTCTTGTCCTCTGGTCTGGGCTCCACACCTTCGGGCTCAGCCCTCTTGGCCTCATGATAGGGCTCCAGTCAAGGCTCCTAGGGCCCCAGTCAAGACCCCTATGCGTCCAGTCAAGGCCCCTATGTCTCCAGTCAAGATTCCTGACACTCAGAGTAGGGCCCTTACCTCTCATACTAGGGATCCTATACCTAGAGAATGGCCCAAAAAAAGTATGCTCCCCAGTCCAAGTCCCGGATGGCTAGCCCAAGTCCCAAAGTTTCAGGCCGTGGTCAGTCAGCCTCTGATTCCATTCAGGGTGACAGGGCCACATGTGCTCACACTAGGTCCCCCAGTTCCTCGATTCTAGAACCCTATTCACTCCCCAAGAAAAAGTTTGAGGGGGACTCCGCAAAATGGCTGCTCTTCCACAGCCACATGGAGGGGTTCTTCCACCAGTCTGTATACGGGTCGTTGTCAGGGAGAGACAAGGTACTGGTTTCTGTTTTGGTCCTGTCGGGACCAGCCCTGGATTACGCTCAGACCCTCTGGGTGGCTGACCACCCTCTCTTGCACAGCTACGAGGGGTTTACTATCCGGCTACAGGCTGTGTTCGCCACGAAACCACCAGAGGTCACAGCTGAGACACCACGACCTAACGACGTAGCTGAGTCTCCACCCCCAGCTGTTACCTCAGCATCCTGCCCTCAGCCGGAGCTATGAACAGCCTGCCCTCAACCCGTGTCAACTACCACCACAGAGCTTCCAGCGCTCCCTGCTTACGCCACAGAGCTTCCGGCATTCCCTGCTGATGCCACGGAGCTACCTGCGCTGAGTCGCCCCCGCCTGAGATCGCCGCTGAGTCGCCCCCACTTTTTTTTTCGGTTTTGCTACCTTGTTTAGTCTCAAGTTAAGCTTGCATGCTTTGACTATCGTCAACCAGGCTGTTCCATTGGTTGTTATGCTGTAAAAAAAAACAACAAGCATTACTCCCTGCACTGGTCTCCACACACATATATATATATATATATATATCATGACACAAGTAAAATTTTATCATCTACTATCAACCTTCCTTTGGTCTTACTCCACACACACCCCACACTTAAATCGTGACAGGATCGGGTGTTGTGTTGTTTTATGTTTTTAAACTGTGAGTTGTATAGACTGACAGTTATGTTGCTACCATCTTGTCCAGGTCACCTTAAAAAAGAGATTCTGACTCTCAATGTTGTTTTTCTGGTGAAATAAAGATTATTTTGAATTTTTTGTATTTCAAGTTAACTTTGTGACATGTACAGAAAGGAATGCAGATGTAACAGTGACAATCTAGCAATTCATTAATAATAACTTTGTGTCAAGTGGAATGGAGGACAGAACAGCAGAGTTGTAAAAGTACAAAGTTAAAGTACTTTTTTGGGTTTTAGTGAGTTCACAAGCTTTGTGAATATCCTCGTTAAACGTGGAACACTTACAAAATTCTATAATTTGTTTATGTTCATAAATTGTTTGAAGTACTTATTCGAAGGTCTGGCTCATCAGTCAACTCCCTCACTCAAGGCGAACAGGGTAGAGCTAGCACAGGTGCTTTGTCAACTGGAGACAAAGGGAATGTGCAGATGAATGCGTTTGATACAACTTCGTGAAATAACAATCATTAGCGTGAAAAACAAATGTCTTTTCAAAATTGTGGCCTCCATTGTTTTTAAATTGAAGACTTTGGCATCACTAACACTCCATCTATAACCAAGCAAATCAGGGGATAAGGGCATAGGTCAGGGAATGTGAGCAAGAACTCTGTCTTCGTCTGCGAAGAGAACAGGATGCCAATTCTGGTGTTCTCTGGCGAAAGCCAATCGAGCTGCATGATGCTGAGCTGTGAGCACAGGTCCCACTACAGGATGAAGGGTCCTCATGCCACCTTCATGGAGTCTGTTTCTGACAGTTGGGTCAGAAACATGCACACCTTTAATTTACCTTTATTTTACCAGGCAAATTGACTGAGATCAGCTTCTCATTTACAACAACGGACTTGGGAGAATTGGGGGAAGGAAAGGGGATTAAAGTAACCAAATGTAAGCTCTTCCTGTTCCTCCTCGAACAAAGGAGCAGATACCTTTACTGCTGCTGGGTTGATATATATATTTACAGAGTTCTGCAGATGATATTACAGTGGATGGGCTATTCACAGAGGTTTTATCAAAAGTCCTAAAAAAAATTATATTTGTGGACCTTGTTTTTGTATAAGTGTTTGTTTGTAGACTTTGTTCATTTGCACATTTTTGCACATTTGCACATTTTTGCAGTAAATTACATCGCAAAACTTGAGTTAAAATGTTTTAAACAAATAGAAAATGTACACATTTTTTGTGGATAGTGAATTGTATTTGTGCATTGTGTTTCATATTTGAAGATCAGGAGACATGTATTTGTGGATGTAACTTTTATTTGTGCATTATATTCTTTTTGCTTATTGTAAAGTAGTATATATTTGTGACTTGAAGTTTGCACATTTGCAATAATATTGAAGCAAATAAAGGACAATGACCATAAGCACAGAGCCAGGACAGTGCAGTTGTCATTCATTGTATTCCTATCCGTTGATGCTATATGATTCATGTGTCAGCACCAAGTTCCCAAAGTAAGGATTCTGTACGTTTCAAGTTTCGAGTAGCTGTTCAAGTTTCTAATGTTTGTTTTTGTAGTTTTTAGAGAAGTACTGGGAGTGCTTATTTTTAGAGTTTGTTGTTTTGTTAGTTTTTAAAGCCAGATGAGGAACCCAAATAGAAACCTAGAGGAGGAGTACTGGTTCGAGGAGGAGGTGTTCGACTATGAGGACGATTTAGAGTAGGAGACCCAGGAAGGTGTTATATTCATATCCTACATTCTCTGGTCCAAAATCTGCCCTTATCAGTTTCTACGTCTTCAGCTCCTCCAAAGGCCTCATCTCCAGGGAGGATGGACCCTTAAGTCTTCTAAATATTTTTTGTACATCGAGACAATGCTGCTTAGTGGAAGTGGTCTGTTTTCTCCTGTAGGCGGACAAGCAACCAGTTCAGAGGATTCCCAGTCCTCCAAACAGGGCCCCTATTTCTCCAGTCAGGCCCCCTAGTCCTACAGCCCTGCTGCCCAGGTTTTCACCCTTCCTGCACGGGCCCCCAGCTCCCCTGCTGCTGAATCACCTGCTTCTCCGCCACCAGTGCCTCCTGCTCAGCCACCAGTGCTTGCTGCTCTACTGATGGAACCAGCGCCTGCTGCCCCGACTCCTGCTTCTACTGCTTATTTGTACCAGTGGTACCTCCCTGGGTACCAGTTCCACCTGCCCCCCCTCCCTGTCGGTTCTTCGTAGCATCTAGAGCCACTCCTTCGGGGGGGGGGGTACTGTCATGTTTTCCCCCTGTGTCCCTGCCATAGTTTACTCCCTCCACTCCTAGATTTCTCTTTCCCCAAACAATGTACTACTAGTTAGATCTTGTTAGATCTTGTCTCAATTACTCACACCTGGTATATATTTTATGTTTTTCAGCACAAAGTCTCCAGACTTAGTGAACCGTGGTACATATCTGCAGTGCATATCATTAGTGAACAGACTCCTTTTTTCTCATCTGCAGATAATTCTCTATTATATTGTTCAAACTGGATCATTAAAATAAGGAAGGATATACACCGCAATCAGTATTGCCAACTATTTTCAATGGAAAGTACCTAAAGCCTGCTGGAAAAGTCGTTAAATGTTGGTAGATGATGTCATACGCTAATTAGTATATTTGTGATGTCATCACATCCACTTACCTAAGATTCTGGACAGAAAAAGAAACAGAAATTAACAACTGTCTAAAAATGTATTTTGATTATGTGCATGAAAAATAATCGTTCAAATTAAACTTTTTAAATTTAAACCAAAAGGGAGGAAACAATAGATTTGTGTCTGGTCCTTGACAATTCTGTTTGCACATGTGCAGCTCATTCACAGCTATATCAGCTGCGGTGCGGTCCACTGATGGTACTGCTCTGCCTTCTTGCCTGCCCATGCAGTTCACCTCTCTCTCTGTCATTCTCACCTAGCGTTCACACCAGAAATATTTAGTGGGCATCAGGGTGACGAGTCTCAATGTACACTATCGTAGAATTGGGAGGCACCAAGCAGTGACTAAGGGCAGTGCATGTGACTAAGAGCAGTGCATATGACTAAGAGCAGTGCATGTGACTAAGAGCAGTGCATGTGACTAAGAGCAGTGCATGTGAAGAGAAGCATAGGGTGCAGAGGAAGCGACTTGAGGGCGTGGAAAATGTAGAAAATAGTTGAACTTTTGTGCTGAAGTGTCGGCGTATCAACCAATCAGGACACATCACGCCATATGTACCAGCTTAACTGCAGATTATGTAGATGAGAACACATAAAGTGTCTGGCTACCCAATTATTGTACAATCATACTTTAAATTACAATTGATATCTGAAGTTGTTGGTATTCCTTGCGAGCGTAGCGCAGCAAACTCTTTGTCTGATACTGTTCTGTTTTCCCCAATTCGGATGGTAATGTGAGGCAGTGGTCCCAAAATAAAATCCATTCACTCTGGTCCCGAACACTGACTGCGGCTGTCAGGTAGGCTGTGGATTTTAAACGATGCTCAATTGGTACTAAGGGGCCCAAAAGTATGCCAAGGATATTTCCCCTATCCCATTACAACACCAGCCTGAAACTTTGATCGGCAGGATGTATCTTTGCTTTCAAGTCCAAATTCTGACCCTACCATCTGAATTACACATCAGTTATTGATACTCATCAGACCAGGCAACGTCTTTCCAATTTTCTATTGTCCAATTTTGGTGGGCTCGTGCAAATTGTAGACTCAATTTCCTGTTCTTAGCTGACAGGAGTGGCACCCGGTGTGGTCTTCTGCTGCTGTAACCCATCTGCTCCAAGGTTTGACTCCAAATCCATTGGCTCTGTAATAACCTCACATGGACTCTACTATCACTGATATGCTGATGACCCTCAACTACTACGCTCCTTCCACCCTTCTGACGTCCAGGCGAAAACCCGCATCTCAGCATGCCTTGCTGATATCTCTGTGTGGATGTCACCACACCACCTCAAGCTCAACCCTGACAAGAATGAGCTACTCTTCCACTGTGTGAAGGCCTGTCCCCTCCAGGACATGTTCATCACAGTGAAGAACTGCACAGTTTTGCCATCCCACATTGCAAAGAACCTTGGCGCGCCCCTGGACATTACCCTCTCATTCTCTGACATTAAGGATGTGACTCATTCCTACAGGTTCATGCTCTAACATCCGCAAAGCATGACCTTAAAGCAGCCCAGGTAATCATCAAGGCTCTTGTCATCTTGTGTCTGGATTACTGCAACTCACTCCTCAAAACTCTTCTCCATCTTGGCTCCTCAAGGGTGGAACCAGCTTCCACTGGAGGCTAGAAGAGCTGAGTCTCATCTTCAGGAAACATCTGAAAACCTTCCTATTCAATGAGTACTTAAATTTGTTGTATTCCACTTCTGCTGACTTGACATTTTTTGCTATCTGCATGATCCTTATTTAGCACTGTTTCTTACTATTCACTGTTTAAAATGGTGAATGCTGTTTATAAAGTGGTTGTTTCACCTAGTTTCTCCTAAATGTATGCACTCACTAAGTCCCTCTGGATAAGAGCATCTGTTAAATTATTAAAATGTAAATGTAAAATGTACATGGTGTGGATTCAGAGATGCTCTTCTGCATATCTTGGAAGTAATTTGTGATTATCTGAGTTACTTTATCCTTTTTATCAGCTCAAACCAGTCAAGCAGTTCTCTGACCTCTTCCATCAACAAGGGATTTTCGCCCAGAGAACTATTGCTCACAGGATATTTTCTCTTTTTCTGATCATTCTCTGTAAACACTACAGATGGTTGTGTTGGAATCCCAGTAGATCAGCACATTCTCAAATACCCAAACCATCCCATCTGGCACCAACAACCAAACTAAATTCAAAATCACCTTTCTTCCCCAGTCTGATGCTTACCATAGTTTGAACTTCAGCAGATCGTGTTGACCATATCTACATGCCTAAATGCATTGACTTACTGCCACATCCTTGGCTGATAAGATATTTGCACTATTGAGCAGTTGAAAAGGTGTACCTAATGAATTGTCCAGGGAGTGTTTAGAGCTAACAGTATATATTTGTAAAGTGTCCTCAGTAGCCAGATCATTGGCTCCTTTTCAATCAACTAAGTAGTCTATGCTGATGCTTGCATTGTTATAGAGTCTGACATCATGTCTTCTTTCAGTTTCCTGGAAGGGAAAATGAAGCTCTGAGTATTAGATTTGTCTTGTGTTTTTATTTTAAATGACCAATTTGTCCTAAATATTTGATTAGCTTCTTTGTCAAATCAATAATCTGGTTGTAGTCATTAAAAATATTAAATTAATATAAAACCGCTAGGAAGTTCTCAGACCATTCCTCCATGCAGAATCTTTCTATTGTTTATTCTGCAAGGTATAAAAAGGGGTGCAATGACAGAGGTGGCCATAAAATATTGTAATATATAATTTTTTGTGGACAACTGAATGTGTTTTGTTTTAGATTTTGATTTCTGTAGGGTGTTATTATTTAATCTAGAAGCTCTATGTACATGTATGAACACGTACTGGTTTTAATGAGTCAGATGAACGGCAATATATCAGTGGGAAGATACTTCCTGTCATGAGGTTGTTTTTTGTAGATGGTCGTGTAGGGAGACAACAAAATCTTCACTAAGAATAGTTTTTACTCTAAACAATTTTATCTCAATTAAAGGTTCTATTTGTAGAATGGAAGCAGTAACAATAGAACTACTTTCCCTTTCAAGAGAAATGTTTAGAAATGCTTTAAAAACATTATGTCTTGATATTTAAAAAATCTGAAAAAGCAATGGGATATATGGGATAAGAATTCCTTACACTATGCAGTAAGTGTGTTGTTACACAAAAAATCCTAGCCTAAAATGCATACATTATATTAAAAATGAACCGGTGCGTGCCCACTGCCAAACACTATGGAAGCACAATTAGACACATCCTCATTGCATTTCATGTTTAAATTGCAACATATGTACTGCATAGGTTGTGTCATCTAAATAGCTCTTTCTAATTTTTTCAATATGATGAAATACATCTTCTATGACTTTTGTAAGCTTGATGCTGAAAGAGAATGTAGTTCTCAAAATGGTAAACAATGTACCATTAAAGGTCCACAGATTTTTTGTTATCATCATCACTGACAACCTTCCAATCTAGCGTCTCCGTCAGAAAAAAAATGTTCACTGACAAAGTAATGTATTGTTAAAAATATTATTACTTTATTCACTTTATGTTTGGCAGTTCCCTGGAACTTAGAACAACTAGAGCAGTCAAAGGTTATATGACGCCACTGATGGAAGACAAAATGAAACGTTCTGTGTCTTCGAATTATATTACAAATCTCTCTGGGTTTGAAAGTTGGTGGAAACATTTAGGATAATGTAAGTACACAACTAAGAAATATATATATATATTATAGGTTTAGTGATGTTTGCTTTTGTAATGCAAAGTACCTATTTTGTTATTGTTTTGGAAAACTACATATTATACCTTTAACTGAAAATAATGTAAATGCATAGAAATGTGGTCAGCGGTTTTGTGAGTCTGTGAGCCTGGAGCTTGCTGGTTTTATGTTCTACCTCATCCTTTTTTTCTTCTACCTCATCCTTAATTGCACTCACAAGGTGACCTAGGTCTAAATACAACCCATTTTTGAAGGTTGCAGTTGAATAACAGAATGGATTCAGCTTTGACAATCAGGGGATTAGGAACCTGTATACTGTCTGCTTTTATCAAGTGACTTACTCATTCAAAACAATACTGTAGTTTACTGTATAACTCAAGAAAGTCTAAATACTGTTTCACATGAACAGCAAAAGTGGGGGACAACATGTTTACACATGCCTTGTTTAGAATCTCTATTAGCCCTGCTAATGTAACAGCTACTCAACTAGCGTGTCCTTATGGCTTTTCAATAAAGTTGAAGTACAGAATATGTGTTCCAAAGTGTTCTTTTATCAGTCTTTTAACATGAATTTACAAATATCTTAAGTTACCTGGGGTGGCAGAGAGTTTTTGTAATGGACTAGAAAGATCCACACGTCTCCTAGCTTCTGTTCCGGTCAAACTGGGATATGGTTAAGTAACATTCATTTGCATGGACTCTGTGGAGCATCACACAGTAGTTATGAAGTCAGACATGTACATTTCACATTTACAGTTTAGCCATTTAGAGAACACTCTTATCCAGACACAACGCCATTTGGCACATTCGGAATCAAACCGGCAACCTTCCGACTACAAGTCTGACTCCCTAACCACTGAGCGATTTCCTGCCTGTGTAAAATGTGGGTTGTGTCCTTGAGCAAGTCGCTAAGTTGCTCCAGGGGAATGATCTATAATGCTGGGATCATTCTAGGCACAGCAAACTCGTTGCGTTCTGGCGGAAGTCCATTAATTTCAATAGAAAGCAATCTGCACGGCTCTGGCAAATCTACTGGATCCAGCAAAATTTGGATGCGGAACGGCTGGTGTGTCGCAAGAGTTGAAATCATCCAACTTTTGCGGTGCTTTGCCGTTCGGCACCAAAACCGGAAGTTGAAGTACCACAGAGGAAGAGCTAATATGTCAGTTTCACCTATGGGTTTATGGGATTGCACGAAAAGCTTTGACAGCTCAGTAGATAGATTTCATCACAAACTACTGTCAATGAATACTAAACTGAAAAAGCTCCTGCTAGTCACTTTGCTGTAGGAGGACAGTGGTATGCAACATTGTCCTTCATCTTGTAGATGGGCAATTGACTCCCATAAATAAGATATCATCAAGCAGCCTTAAAAACACGACTGCTAACATGAACACTTACTGGGTTTGCATAATTAGTGGAAGAATTAATAACATAAGAAATTGTCTTTTTTAATAAAAATTATATTATTTTATTAGAATATGAAGGAAGAATTAACTAAAAACTGTTGATTTGGGATGTGTACATTTTGATAGGCAATATCTTGGGTTATGCTGCACAAATGCAATCTAAAGTGCGAAGTTCAGCATTTATGAATATTTGTGTCTGTTTCTCCAGTTTATTTTGAGGGTAAACTGCATTATACAGTAGGATATATTGTCAATTGGTCACTATAATAATGGCAGGTACAATACCCATAATACACTACTTTTACGATGTCAACAATAGCCTCTTACTATTTCAAATTGTATTTCCCACCATCAACATAGAAATACTGTTTGGTAGCTGATGAAAGACACATGTTTTCATGAAAAATGCAGCTTCATGATATTTATTGTATTTTTGTTTCTTCATACTGTTTATCTTTTCACACAGATGGGGTTCGCTGGTTATCTCCAACACAGCAGAGATCATGGTCCTTCCTGAACGGTGTGTATATAAAGTTTAACTAATGAAAACAAACACATTAATCCGACAGAAAAATATGTAATCTATTCAAGGATTTGGGATATGAAAACTTTGATGGCCAATATCTCAGAGCTATGGTTTTCACAAATAGAATCTTACACCCAGTTTTTGAAGATTTTAGGTAGATTTGATTGTCTTTCTGTTTGAAGGGTCCACTAAGTATAGGCTTTGATGTTTATATCCCATATTACTACTCTAGCCTCAAATTGTCAACAGAATTATCAATATAAATGTCTGTCTTCTAATATGTTTTGGATTGTGAAAGCAGGACACAAGTTTTCCATATAAAAAGATGACCTTTTTAATTCAGGATTTTCATGGTGTTTGTTTTTCTCTCACTGTTTTTTGTATTCATACAGACCATGTAGGACCAGAGATTTGGACATGGCCTCTTCTGAAATGTATGTATGTGTGTGTGTGTGTGTGTGTGTGTGTGTGTGTGTACACTGCCCGCTCACTTCATTAGGTACACCTTGCTAGTACTTCAGAACTGCCTTAATACTTTGTGGCATAGATTCATCAAGTTGGAACATTCCTTAGAGATTTTGGTCCATACTGACATTGCATCAGGCAGCTGCTGCACATCGATGATGCAAATCTCCTGTTCCACCACATCCAAAAGGTGCTTGATTGGATTGAGATCTGGTGACTGTGGAGGCAATTTGAGTACAGTAACATCATTGTCATTTTCAAGAAAACAGTTTAAGATGACTTGAGCTTTGTGACATGGTGTATTTTCCTGTTGGAAGAGGCTATTAGAAGATGGGTACACTGTGGTCAAAGAAATGGACATGGTCAGCAACAATTCTCAGGTAGGGTGAGGCAGTGAAACAATGCTCAAATGGTACTAAGGGGCCCAAAGTGTGCCAAGAAAATATCTCTTACACCATTACACCACCACCACCAGCCTGAACCTTTGAACTTTTGGTTGTGCGTTCAGAGATGCTCTTCTGCATACCTTAGTTGTAACAAGTGGTTATTTGAGTTACTGTTGCCTTTCTATCAGCTTGAACCATTCTGGCTATTCTCCTCTGATTTTGTACAACAACAAGGTATTTTTGCCCAGACTACTGCCACTCACTGGATATTTTCTTTTTGTTGGATCATTCTCTGTAAAACATATAGATGGTTGTGTGGGCAAATCTCAGTAGATCAGCACTTTCTGAAATATTCAAACCAGCCCACCTGGCACCAAAATCCATGCCACATTCAAAGTCACTTAAATCACCTTTCATCCCTATTCTAAATGCTTGGTTTGAACCTCAGCAGATCGTGATCATGTCTGCATGCCTAAATGCATTGACTTGCTGCCACGTGATTAGCTGAGAAGATATTTGCGTTAGGACACGTGTTCTATAATCCTAATAAGGTCGCAGGTGTGTGTACTGTATGTACGTACAGATTGTTCTCATCTACTTTTGAGGCAATCATACTGCATCAATGTACAGTACATTAAGTGAACATGTGATGGACTATTACAGATGGATAGTGGCGCTAGACAATTTAAAATGCTATCCTCAGAAAATGCAGCCACATTGTTCTGTCAATACGGGATCTGATCACAATGTTTAGTAGATATAATTGTATACAAACAGACATCAGGCTTTTTAGATATTATTGTATTCAACCAGACCTCACGTTTTTAAAAGAAACTCAGAAAAATTGAGAGATTGTACCCGTAAATACACAAACGTGGTCGTGTACTCCGTGCTCCACGAAATAATACCACTGTTTTCCGCAAGCTTCTTCACAGGGCTACTATGCATACAAAACTGCTGTTATAAAGCCACATCTTAAGAACTCACAACTAGACTCTGAGGTACTAAGCAACTATAGACCAATATCAAACATCACATTACTAAGGGCATTTTCACACCTAAAAGTCCGGAGCAAGGTACAACCCAATGTTTGTGTTTAATTACACTGTATACATTTGATCCCGTTCTTTTTGGTTTCATATAGTGATTTTGCTAGTGCACTAAAGAACTTTCCATGGCGTACCTACGGTATGTTGTCACCACATACTGTCTGTGTGTTGTTTCTCCCTTTTGTTTTGTGAGTAGATTGGCATGCTTCCTGTAATTAGTCAGAAGGTCCGGACTATTCAACTAGTGTTTTCATACTGCAATGAACCAAACCATGTTTGGTCCGGACCGAGACCACCTCTTTTGATTGGACCAAAAGTTGGTCTTTTGATCCGATCCGTGGTGAGGCACCTTTCTCACTTGCCATTTTGGTGCGGACCAAACTGAAAAGTCTGAAAGTCCGGAACAAGCGAGGTAGGTGTGAAAACGCACTAAGTAAGCTGCTTGAGAAAGCAGTTTTTCACCAACTGAACACATTTCTAAATGACAACAACATTCTATATAAGATTCAGTTAGGTTTTAGAGTAAATCATAGCACTGACCAAAATAGTAAATGATTTAAGTTTATGTCATCACAGAGAACACAATTAGCTAATTTCCAAAAATTAAACGAGGATAAAACATAAATCAGCTTTTTTGGCCCCAAAGTCGAATGGGAGAAATTCAGCTGATCCTTGGTAACCTGACTTCCCTGATCAAACCTGAAGTAAGGAGCCTAGGTGTTATCCTACACCCTGACCTAAGTTTTACCTCCAATCTTATTTATTTTATTTTACCTTTATTTAACCAGGAAGGGACTCATTGAGATTAAAAATGTATTTTTCAAGAGTTCAGTTCTCAGTTCTCAGTTCTCTTTATTAGCCATTTGCAGTATAAAAACCACATTGGAAAAAAATACGCAGTAAGCTCAAGGTGCAATGACAACACATAAAAGGGCAAAACATAGAGACAAACAAACAGGGCCACATAAGGAAATTAATAATAAAATACTTTACAGTAAAGTCCATACATAGATTTAAAGTGCCTGATTTAAAATGCATTATTTAAAATGATCACAGCTTGGGGAAAGAAACTATTTAAATGGCGATCAGTAGAGCATAGTAGAGTGTCCTGGCCAATCTTAACAACTAATCTAGAACTCAGCAGCGAGACTCTTAACAAGAACAAAGAGGCGAGAAAATATTACTATTATATTACATATTACAGTTCTGAAGTCATTACACTGGCTGCCAGTTCCCGGCAGGATTGATTTTAATACTCTAAATAGCTCAGGACAAGCCTATTTTACAGATTCTCTAAAACCCAAAAGGCACTCAGATCTTCAACAGCTAACCTGCTAATGGTACAAAACCCCACTCTCAGAAAAATTAACTATGCTCTTAAGCTGTGGAACACAATACCAAAAAATATCAAGGAAGTATTATATATTGATATATTCAAAATGCTGTTAAAAACATATCTTTTTACTTTAGCCTTTAACTAAGTCAGCACTCAAAGGCTTTTTATGCTTTCCTTCTTTTAATATGTTCTTTTGCATTTCATTTTTTATTTAATTGCCTGCAAGCGTGATCTATGCTTTTTATGTCTTAAAATATTTTTATATATTCGTTTTATTTAGCTTTTATTGATGTAAAGCACTTTGAGCTGCATTCTCTGTATGAAAGAAAGGTGCTATATAAATAAAGGTTTATTATCAGATACAACCTAAAATCTGCAAATAAGGGCACCCTATTAGATATTGCACTAACGAACATGCTCTCTAAATACACCTCTGCTGTCTTCAGCCAGGACATCAACGAGCACCGCCTCATTGCCAGCCTTCCTAACAGGTCTGCAGTTAAAAGGCCTCATCTCATCACTGTAAAACGCTCCCTAACAAATGTCTAATTGATCTAGCCCAGGTACCCCATACAGAAATCTAATATATGGCCATATATGTAAATAGCTTATATGTCCAATATTGGCATATATGGTGGAAACATCAGCACATACATATACATATATGTGGAAATATACAAACATTGTCAGTTTTTATATATGTGACATACAGTATATGGCCATATATAACATTTCCGTATGGGATACATTTTAAAAAGATTTGAACAAATATTTAATTGACAGACATGTCATACACCTACATATCATGACATATACAGTAGTGTATATAACTTCAATATCTCACACATAACAAATTTAAACAAGAATTCATGCTAAAAATTATTTTACTGATATAAGGCAAGAATAAATGTAGCAGTATTTCTATATTATTTATTTACAATCTCATATGTACATTGACAGATATTATTCATTACATCACTTATACACTGTAAACCATTGGTAAATGCAGATATGGTTGTCAAATGTAGAAATGTACACTCACCTAAAGGATTATTAGGAACACCATACTAATACTGTGTTTGACCCCCTTTCGCCTTCAGAACTGCCTTAATTCTGCATGGCATTGATTCAACAAGGTGCTGAAAGCAGTCTTTAGAAATGTTGGCCCATATTGATAGGATAGCATCTTGCAGTTGATAGAGATTTGTGGGATGCACATCCAGGGCACGAAGCTCCTGTTCCACCATTTTAGTACAGTGAACTCATTGTCATGTTCAAGAAACCAATTTGAAATGATTCAAGCTTTGTGACATGGTGCATTATCCTGCTGGAAGTAGCCATCAGAGGATGGGTACATGGTGGCCATAAAGGGATGGACATGGTCAGAAACAATGCTCAGTGAGGCCGTGGCATTTAAACAATGCCCAATTGGCACTAAGGGGCCTAAAGTGTGCCAAGAAAACATCCCCCAAACCATTACACCACCCCCACCAGCCTGCACAGTGGAAACAAGGCTTGATGGATCCATGTTCTCATTCTGTTTACGCCAAATTCTGACTCTACCATCTGAATGTCTCAACAGAAATCGAGACTCATCAGATCAGGCAACATTTTTCCAGTCTTCAACTGTCCAATTTTGGTGTGTTCTTGCAAATTGTAGCCTCTTTTTCCTATTTGTAGTGGAGATGAGTGGTACCAGGTGGGGTCTTCTGCTGTTGTAGCCCATCCGCCTCAAGGTTGTGCATGTTGTGGCTTCACAAATGCTTTGCTGCATACCTCGGTTGTAACGAGTGGTTATTTCAGTCAAAGTTGCCCTTCTATCAGCTTGAAGCAGTCGGCCCATTCTCCTCTGACCTCTAGCATCAACAAGTCATTTTCGCCCACAGGACTGCCGCATACTAGATGTTTTTCCCTTTTCACACCATTCTTTGTAAACCCTAGAAATGGTTGTGCGTGAAAATCCCAGTTACTGAGCAGATTGTGAAATACTCAGACCGGCCGTCTGGCACCAACAACCATGTCACGCTCAAAATTGCTTAAATCACCTTTCCTTCCCATTCTGAAATTCAGTTTGGAGTTCAGGAGATTGTCTTGACCAGGACCACACCCCTAAATGCATTACAGCAAATGATGACGCTCTGATTGGTTTATTGCAAGTCACGCCCAAACCACACCAATGACTAATGAAGCTACTTCAGACCTTCCCATTTTAGATTTGCGTCGGTTGCAAGTGTAATTTATCCCGCCGGCATAATAGCAACAGCGCCTGGGACCCGCCCACAAAGTCACTTGCGTTTCGCGTTTTATACTTGCGTGGCCCAATATGTAAAAGACAACTTTTAAGATTAAAACCTGATTAGTATTAATCAAAGATAAAAAACAGTTAGTGTTGATTAATGAGTTGATTTTACCAAACTGATAACATGAAACAGATATGGGTGTAGAGGGAATTAAACTGGGTGAAGGACAATCAAACTAATAGCTAAGGGTGTGGCATATGTCATTTATTTCACTATTTATTGTTCTTGATGGTTTTATAGTAGTTTTACATTTTAGGAAATTTTAATTTTGTCATCCTTGAAATCACTTTTGATTTATAGATTCTTTACATGTGCGTAAGACATTTACACAGTACTGTATGTATGTGTCATGACTGGTATGATGTAGTTTTGGGGAGAGAGAAAGAGAGACTGGAGTTAGATATTTGTAGATAGTAGGTTAATTGTTATGATCAGAAATCACAGATACGTACAGATCCAGGATGCATTCAAATATGAGATTGCAGGATACGCTTTCAGCGAGTGCACAACGGATATATAAAAGATGCCTATGTGCTCTTTAACAGTGGCACGGGACACTGACAGCTAACCACAAATACATCGACGTACGCAGAACTTCCAAACTAAAAGGACTCACTTTTCACAACAATCATTTATGCTCCTGGACTGACTTCTACTCCAACGTAACACACATTACAATATAGTAATGATTCGCGCCACTCTCTACTCCACTGAGCACTAAATGGATTAAAAGGAGGAGACCGGCTGAAAGCGGTTACTAATTAGACCGGTCTCTCAATCAACCCGAATCATGCAACAGTGGAGCAGGGAGTGGCGCACACTTAACCATTACATATACATCCCCTGATTACCCCATCTATTCAAAACCACATAATCAACTGGCCAACACAAATCTATATAATATTACTGAGTTTTATGCCACGAATCCTGAACCCAGTCCCTAGGACTCGTGACAGTAAGTAAGTAAGTAAGTAAGTAAGTAAGTAAGTAGGTAAGTAGGTAAGTAGGTAAGTAAGTAGGTAAGTAAGTAAGTAAGTAAGTAAGTAAGTAAGTAAGTAAGTAAGTAAGTAGGTAAGTAAGTAAGTAAGTAAGTAAGTAAGTAAGTAAGTAAGTAAGTAAGTAAGTATGTATGTATGTATGTATGTATGTATGTACAGTGCATTGCAAAAGTATTCGCCCCCTTGAACATTTCGACCTTTTGCCACATTTCAGGCTTCAAACATAGAGATATGAAACTGTAATTTTTTGTGAAGAATCAGAAAGTGGGACACAATCATGAAGTGGAACGAAATTTTTTGGATATTTCAAAAAAAAATTAACAAATAAAAAACTGACAAATTGGGCATGCAAAATTATTCAGCCCCCTTAAGTTAATACTTTGTAGCGCCACCTTTTGCTGCGATTACAGCTGTAAGTTGCTTGGGGTTAGTCTCTATCAGTTTTGCACATTGAGAGAATGACATTTTTGCCCATTCCTCTTTGCAAAATAGCTCGAGCTCAGTGAGGTTGGATGGAGAGCGTTTGTGAACAGCAGTTTTCAGTTCTTTCCACAGATTCTCGATTGGATTCAGGTCTGGACTTTGACTTGGCCATTCTAACACCTGGATATGTTTATTTGTGAACCATGCTATTGTAGATTTTGTTTTATGTTTTGGATCATTGTCAACAAGAAGACAAATCTCAGTCCCAGTCTCAGGTCTTTTGCAGAATGGTCCTGTATTTGGCTCCATCCATCTTCCCATCAATTTTAGCCATCTTCCCTGTCCCTGCTGAAGAGAAGCAGGCCCAAACCATGATGCTGCCACCACCATGTTTGACAGTGGGGATGGTGTGTTCAGGGTGATGAGCTGTGTTGCTTTTACGCCAAACATAACGTTTTGCATTGTTGCCAAAAAGTTCGATT
>JACXGM010014420.1:0-22121 GCA_016801145.1 Umbra pygmaea
GCATTCAACTGCACAATCAACTGCACTTTTCTATCTTTCTCCCTTACCCGACCCATTGTGTTATTCTTGTGTATTTGTATTCATGTGTAACTGTCTGTACTTGCACCTTTGCTTTATCTTGGCCAGGTCGCCGTTTTAAATGAGAATTTGTTCTCAACGTGCCCACCTGGTTAAATAAAGGTTAAATAAAAATAAATAACCCAAGCACCGCAGGAAGGGAAGATGACAAATAAAAATCAAGGGAGCAGCTGTTTATGTTCCCTCAGCTTGTGGACAGAAACAATATCCTGCCTCATGCACTCCACTCATAACATACCCAGGAATACCAGTTTCATATGTATATCCATAACAAGATATCTTGTGTCAAAGCCTAATATTAGACTAGGACAATTATGCATCAAAGAACCAATTCTAGAGAAGGAGCATTTGTGAACTTAAATGAATCAATTGGCTATTTTCCCTTTAAACATGTTAACAACAAAGACTTCAATGTTATTCTGTAGCACTGAATTTACATCTTACTTAATCCCCCACGTCCCCATTGGGCCATTGGATGATTGGCGTTTCACTTACTCAAACATGACTTGGAGGGAGATCTTCCTTGAAGGCAGAAACCATAGAAATAGAATGGATAGAAAGGCGCATATAGGTTTAATGCGGAAGTAGGACGCTAGATCTTTGCAATGGAATGGTACACGTAAAAATGGCTGCTGCTCTGACCATTCTGCTACATTGATATGAATTGGAATGGCATTTCTATCCATTCCATTTCTATGGCAGAAACTGGTGTAATTGGTTGACTAAATTGAGAGGGTGGAACTGATATTTGACCATGGTGACTGCTTGTTCCTTACCCTAACCATTACCCTAAGTCTTACGTAACTTTAACCCTAACACTAATCGTTTTACAACTAATCTTAAATTGAGTGGTTTTACATAAGCTCAGTCCTCTCCATTGAGGAAACCAATCACAGTAATCTCTGCCTTCAGGGCAGGTCTGCCTTCAGGACCAACACTGTAACAAGCACACATATCAAAACCAAAGGAAATGAAAGCTGCAAGCAGCATCTCAGGGGGGCAAGTAGAGCACCACAACAAGACCCAATCATGCACTCCACAGAAGAAATGTTGCTTGCTGTTTGGATATTACAGTGCTACCAGCAGTCCTTATGTTCCTCCATAGAAGAAATTCGACCAAACCATAAAAGTAAACGGGGGTTAGGGTGTAGTTGGACCTGACACGTACTGAATAACATCTGCAATTGTTATAACTTGGCTCGTTTTTCACAAATGTGTCATCCGTTACATTTATAGCACCCCCGTGATGTCATTCTTTGCACAAACACCACCACCTTCCAACCAACCAAACACAGCACCACTCATCCACACCTCTGCTAGCACCAGCATCTACCCACCAACACCTTTTCACATGCAGTCAACATCATCTACCTGGCAGTCTGAAAAAGGCTGAATGCAGTCCTTATCCTATATATCCTCACCAGCACTGTGTGATCATCCTGTAACATTTACTTAAGTGCTTTGCATTTTCCAATATACAGGACATCTGGGTTACTGTTCATAAGTCGCAGAGTCCAAATTATTTCCAGTTTCTATCCACTTCAGTTTTGTGTGTTCAATCTGTTTTCTAATACTAGATCTGTGATCATACAACTTCCACCACTGAAAAGTACTCCTCAATGTTGTTGACCAACTGCTTATATGGAGGCAGATAGAGATATGTGAACCTGGTACCAGTTGAGAAATTAGAAATATTGCGGGAGTTAAAACATTTTAACCTGTGATTGTTATGTAATCAGAAATTGGGTCAGTGTTTAAACATGGGGGGATTTGAGCCTAGGATTGTCATGGAATCAATTGAGAAATGAAGAAGATGTTGGGAGATAGGTGACTGTGAACATGGGACCTTTATGGAAGCATTTGAGAAATGGCAAATATGGTGCTCCGATGTAGACAGATTGTATTGTGGAGAGTTCTTTTGTTCTATTTTTGTGTAGTATGTTAACTATGTCATCCCATTGTGTGCTATGTCATAACTGTCCTGTACATATCATGTGTTCTGACCTGTAAAATAAAATAAACTAATTTTTAACACATCATCATGCTTAAAATCCCAGAATGCATCATAATCATAAAAGAGCAAGTAAGAGGAGCTGACTAATCAGACCGTCTGCACAAGATGACATGGCAGCTTATTACACAGAAAAATAACAGACATTTTTTTTACAAATGATTCATTTTTTACAGATGATTTTCAAATTATCATCAAATTCAAAGCATTTTTAAAAGTTACACTTCAGGACAAATGTGGCTGCTTTTCATTTGGGATTTTCAGGTTGCTTGTTTTCTTTTGTGTGTTTGCAGTTATTTATTGTTGAAAAACATTATGCTTACAGTTCACACTTGCAAAGAGAACATGCTCTCAATTTGTTTCCCCTGAGTAATGTATGAAATGTTCCTAAAAACACAAAAATCATTAACATAGTAAAGTGACATCTACTTGGCAGTTCTTAAGACTTTATATGTTCAGTCACATCCAGCATTGAGCATTTTCATGAAAGAGGACTGAATAGCTGCTCAACACTCAATAGGGTTGAATATGAAATGTTACGGTTAACATAATTTCTTAATTTCCCTTTGCCTACCAATAACTTTAGGAAAACCCCAAATGTATTTAAATAGCATGCCATGGCTTTCTTGTCTCGACTCGAGTATGAAGCCCTTAACCAGTTGACCCACAGTAGATCAGCAGGTTTTTTTCTTAGATTTCCTTACAGCCTCTTCAGCTTCTAATCTCTCCCTCTCTATTTTCCCCTTCTCTCCCTGGAAGTAGTCCGAGTCAATGAAGTGAGAAAACGAGGAAAGTGTGACATAGACGTCTCCATCGGTCTCCGTCACAGTGTGGACTCTTTGCTTGATGCCCTTCGAGAGCCACCTCGGTGTGGGTTCAGGAGCCCGTGGGTCTTTATACTTGTAGAGGCCTTCTCCGTCGGCCAGGCAGATCTTGTACTTATGCTTGGGGCACACGATGCACAGTTTGCCACCAAATTCCTGTAGAAGAAACCATTTAATACAGTGAACATGGCTAATTCAAGGGAAGGAAGGAACAGTTTGACCACTCAACTAGTCCATTTAGTAGGTGTGTACAGGAAACAGGCATTTCAACAACAAATCTGCATCTTCCTCAGAGCAATGTCTTTATGGAGTAGATGCACATTGATTGAGTGCCAAAGTGACATACAATGGAGAAGGTAAACAATCATACTCTTAGTCTTGCCTCCAACCAGGCCTATTAACAGAAAAGCAGACTGTAAATATGAAATATATGTGTATGTTGACTTGGTGGAAAAAAATTTATTAAAAATTTATTTTTTTTGAAGAAAAATATTACTTCTTTACTTAAACAGATACCAACACTGGCACCTTGGCTGTAAGTGCAACCTGGGTTATGGATAACAGTTAAATACAAATGGATTCTATGGATCAAGCTTTCTACGCTAAGCTACTCACCTCTATGTCTCCATTTTGCAATGGTCCCCCAGCATCTGTCCAAAGATGAGAAAATCATAGTATTGGAGAATAAGCTAAATGTTCATGGCACTGTTACAATTTGCTGACTGGACCCACCATATCTATGTTGTGGGAACATTTTCCATCGATAGCAAATTAAATCTACTACAGTGGTCAAGAGATTCTCCACAAGTGGATGTAATTAATGAGATTGATAGCACTTTTGAAATGCATAAATAATGGCTACTGAACTGTTGGCAGAATATATTTTTAATTAAAGTTCAGATCCATGTGTGGTCTTTAACCCAACTTGTATATCACTCTCACACCAAACAAAAGCCCTGGTTACACCCAATTCAATTTTTCTGAGGGTTCTGATCAAGATCTTATCAATATTTTTGTACAAAGGGTATAATAATATCTCTAAACTGACACATTATCACCAAAACTCACCCTTTTCTGTATGATTAATTAGACAGTCTCTCAAAATAAAATAAATAAAAAACATAGTCAAATTTGCAAACTGTTAGTGATTATACTTTGTGATTTATTAATGATGATTTAAATAATCTGACCATCCACATCAGATTACATTAGATTGACCATAAACCCCACCCTTTTCTCCCTTCTGTCTAAACGTGCAGTAGATCCCTGGCTAGGCTACTTGCTGGAGTGAGCAGGACGTTTGCATCACATCCCAGTTCTTCTGTTCATCTTCTACAGCTATCTAAAAATCTAGGCATATTCATATCTTGGACGAGATCAGGCTAATACAGGAGGTGGTGATCATGTCAAGACCGCTTTGACAGTTATGTGGCTATATCTGCAAACCCATGAGGGAGCGTTTCCTTTACTCACGGTAACAGTGGAAGTCTAGCGCGTAGAAGATCCCCTGGTGATGGAGCACCAGTATGTCCCTTCCCTCCACGGTTCTGAACGACCGTTTGTCTTTTATCAGATCCTCCTTCCTGCCCACAAAATGAGGACCTGCTGCAGCCTCTTTATACTCGGCGTGCTCCTCCATGGATACACTGCTCATATGAAGTAGTAGAACATGAGATACTTTCAGCATAGTTTTCTACTGCTCGAGAGAACAAACGAAAATATATATAGTAACAGTTCAATATTTAATAATGTGAACTCGTACACAACATTAAATATTGAATAGGCGCTATAAATCGGCACAAAGTGCTTGAGCCTAAAAAGCAGATGCAATGCTTAAATTGCTTGATTTCTCAAATCTCTTAACCGGGCATTATCAAGTATGTACGTGCTGTCTTTGAGCATGTACGTGTCATAAGTGACAGGGCAAAACGGATGTCTGCTACGTCGGAATCTGACCCTTAAGTATTTTATTTATTACTGAGTGGAATAATGAGCTTATTAGTTTGCGTTCAGTGACTTCTGAGAAGAGATAAGAACAGAATCTCCTATTCCTTCTAGAAAAAAACATTGTCATGTAACAGGATGTATTTTAAATATTGCAAAAGTAGTAATTACAACTACATGCATGTGTTATAAAAAATATTGGCCCATTTAAATAAAGTCCCATCATTATCTGAATAAAATGGAAATATTTCGATTTTATAGTTAAGTTATTTACATTTTTTAAATAAAAAAGAATCCCTTCATTGTTTCCCCAACTGTTTCTCTTGATCCTCATTAATGTTATTAAATGGATATGTCCATCTAAATCTTCCCCTTTAAGATAGTAATCCCTCTGTGGCCAAGACAAAGTGGATTCTATTAAATGATTTAGTATTTTTTGTGTTAAAACCTATAAAATACATATGAGATTAATCTTCAATATCTGTATTCACCAAAATACAAGTAACGATGACACATACAAAGAGGAAGTACCTATTTTGACTGGATTACGTCAACAATAAAGTGCACTTTGCTTATAAATAAATGCATGTATTAAATAAATACAAAATGTATTTATCCTCATTAACACAACCTACTGTATACAGAAATGTCAGTCAAAGCCAGTCCAGTACCAATGCAAGGTCCTAATGTGAGAAAACATTTCTATTTACAAGTATAAATACATTTCCACTCCCAATTGAAGATTAAAATGGTGTCTTTTTACCTTGGTAAAGGCCTGTTCCTCTCTGTTGCTGAAGTTGAAATGATCTCATTTTAGATGTACCCACGGGCCTCGTCTAATTAGGAGGTATCATGTTGCTATCTTCTGCCTCCGGCCCATTTCAGTTGGCCCTATCTACCCATCTTAATCTCTGGAGTGGGAACGTTGTTATCTCTGCCTAACACAGGGTGGATTCATATAGACAAGGTTTGTTCTATGTAAGATAAATTCTGTTTATTTATAAATAATCACTATTAATTATGATTTAGACAAATTGTTGGGTTGTGAACAATATAACTTTGTATAGAATTTCATAGTCGTTCCAAAGTCGTATATTCTAAAGATTGCAAATATAATCAAAACTGGGCAGTGTGTTTAGGGTGACATAAATATCAGCTTCTTCTGGTGGGATGGAAGTTTTGTCCCACACCATCACGTTACTGTGTAATTATATTTATAATAGACGAATGACCGATCGTCTGGGTAGGGGCTGGGATCCATAGTTATTAGCATGTTGACTATCGTTTGCGGGGACGTACCTTGTTAGTTTTGGTTTATTAAATATTTAATTGTTTAATTTATTTACCCATATATTGTATATGAGTTTACCGTTGGAGCGCGGATCTTTATATCTGTGTTGATCAGGAACACCCCGGACACCTTTCTCAGAGTACCAGCTTGCTAGCCAATCGCAACGTAAGAGCAAGAAAATCTATGTTCACAGAAAAGGGTCAGCTTTTCTTTTATACCTGCTCTAAATCTGCTCTACTTTTAAGGGTCTGTGGTATAACTTAAATCATTCAACGTAAGTACGTGTACTGAATGTATAGAACTTGTGGAAACACTTTTCAGACTTGTAAGTACAAGCTAGCAAGCGGTCCAAAAATCACTCCGATCAGCTACAATTTATCATGACAATTTCCAGTACTACTGATGCCAAATAGGCTTTACACTTCGAGAAAGATATATAACATTGCATTAATAACATAAAGCATAATATAATGCTAGATATCTACTATTGGGTCACAGAGGTATACCAACCAGGCAGCCACTGTCAGGTTTGGCCAATTAGTTATGGCTAGACATAATGTGGAAATATTAAGTGGTATTGTTTGGGATCATTTGGGGTTACCATTATTAAATCCTGTTAATGTGTATAGTTTACTGCATGTGTTGTAACCACCAACTTTTAATGTACTTTTAGTTTTCAGTAGCCAACGATTAACTATTATATAAAAAGTCTGCATTACCTCAATTAGAATATCCAACCCCAAAACTAGCTGTCAATCTGAAAAGCAAAAACTATTGAGAACTTGTAAAATAATAAAGTAAATGCTTGATTGATCATAAACCTACGTGTGTATGTCGTTTAGCTAATAGCCAGGGACTTCGCAGTACAATATTATCACAATATTTAACTCAATATTATATGTATTGCCATTCACATAATTTAAAAAATCCTATATGTATTGTCGGTTAATGTTCCAGTCATCATGTTGATCATATACATTACATGTAGTTGATAGTTTATTAGGTAGCCCTACAGATTGTATGATGGTACATTCATTATTTAAAAGAACTCTCAATCACATGCCAAAGTTGCTCTACTGAATGGTCTGTGGACTGAACAGGCCATTCAAAATATGCTTGTCCAAAATTAACTGGAGCTGGCAATTCTTTTCCACTCTTCACCATTCCTGAATTGAGGCATGTCCATATAGTTGATATTAATATAAATAAAATATGTGTGGTCATTTTCTACAATGGCTATCTTACCAGGACCCCTGAGTTCAACTTTTCCAGATGCCATTCTGCATCTCACTCTATTACCGTACTGTGCTATTATTTACCTTGTTGCTTGTCTCTCAGCTTGCACGATCTTGCCTTTCTCCTTAGCCTCTCATCTGCTAGTTGTTTTGCCCACCGGGCTGCTGCTGACAGTCATAGAAACAAATGTTCTCCTTATTGACAAATGAACATTGGGTAGAACCTACGTGTGTATGTCGTTTGGCTAATAGCCAGGGACATCGAACATTGGGAAGAACCTACGTGTGTATCGTTTGGCTAATAGCCAGGGACATCGAACATTGGGAAGAACCTACGTGTGTATGTCGTTTGGCTAATAGCCAGGGACATCGAACATTGGGAAGAACCTACGTGTGTATGTCGTTTGGCTAATAGCCAGGGACATCGAAAATTGGGTAGAACCTACGTGTGTATGTCGTTTGGCTAATAGCCAGGGACATCGAACATTGGGTAGAACCTACGTGTGTATGTCGTTTGGCTAATAGCCAGGGACATCGAACATTGGGAAGAACCTATGTGCGTATGTCGTTTGGCTAATAGCCAGGGACATCGAACATTGGGAGAAACCTACTTCATGTAGTAAATATACCGGACATATCCAGGAGCAGCTCTCTTCAAACATGACTAACAATAACAATGCAATATTACATAAATAATATATATTTGAATCTGATGTTTTGATCATTTTTATGTAACAGCAGTTAAATAAATCTTTGACCATGTATTTTTAAGACAACATGCTTTTTTCACCTACAACTTCTCAGTAATACCAACAAGATTTCAATCAGAGCCTAATTCAACCTGTTTGGGCCCCAAAATAACTTCACACTGAATGGGTCAGAGTTCGGTTACTGAGACCTAAGTATAGTTCTGGTAAACATTGTTGGCACCCTTGAATATTTTGTACAGTATGTCTCGTACAGTATCTTAAGCAATAATTAGAAATGTACCTACTACCTACTGTGTATTATCAAAATACACTGCTGGAAAAAATTAAGGGAACAAGCAATCATCACAGTATAACACCATGTAAGTTAAACTTCAGGGATATGAATCTGTCCAGTTAGGAAGCATAAGCGATTGTGAATCAATGTCACTTGTTTTGCTGCAAATGAAAACGACAACAGGTGCAACAGAGAGGCAACAGCAAGACATCCCCCAAAATGGGAATGGTTTTGCAGGTGGTGGCCACAGATGAACTGCTTTGAGAGGCTAGTCAAAGATCACATTGTCACCTCGCTCCCCAACAAACTAGAACCTAACCCTGTTCAATTTCCCTACTGCCCTGAAAGAACCGCCCACACATGGACAAGATGAACACATAGGTGAGAATGCTGTTTATTGTCTACAGCTCATCTCCACAAAGTTTGCTTCTTCAGTGTTCTTAGATCTTTTTGTCAGTAGTTACTATGGTATACTGAAGTACAAGTACAATTATTCCATAATGTAATTGTCAATAAAAGCCTTTGACACTTAAGTTTATGCAGAGTCAATATTTGCAGTGTTGACCCTTCTTTTTCAAGACCTCTGCAATCCGCCCTGGCATGCTGTCAATTAATTTCTGGGCCACATCCTGACTGATGGCAGCCCATTCTTGCATGATCAATGAATGGAGTTTGTCAGAAATTGTGGGTTTTTGTTTGTCCACCCACCTCTTGAGGATCGACCACAAGTTCTCAATGGGATTAAGGTCTGGGGAGTTTTGTTCCCCGAGCCACTTAGTTAACACTTTTGCCTTATGGCAAGGTGCATTGGTCATCCCCAAACTGTTCTTAGATGTTGGGAGAAGTTGCTCTTGGAAGATGTGTACCATTCTTTATTCATGGCTGTGCTCTTGGGCAAAATGTTAAGTGAGCCCACTCCCATGGCTGAGAAGCAACCCCACACATGAATGGTCTCAGGATGCTTTACTGTTGGCATGGCACAGGACTGACGGTAGCACTCACCTTGTCTTCTCTGGACAAGGTGTTTTCCGGATGGCCCAAACAATCAAAAAGGGAATTCATAAGAGAAAATGACTTTACCCCATTCCTCAGAAGTCCAATCCCTGTACCTTTTGCAGAATATCAGTCTGTCTCTGATGTTTTTCCTGGAGAGAAGTGGCTCCTTTCCTGCCTTTATTGACACCAGGCCTCCTCCAAAATTCTTTGCCTCGCTGTGCATGCAGATTCCTGAGCAAGCTTTTCTAGTAGTGCTTCGATCCCGCAGCTGAATCAAATTTAGGAAACAGTCCTGTCTTGGGCACCCTGACATCTCCTTCACAACAATTGAACCTCTCTCCTTGAAATTCTCGATGATCCAATAAATGATTGATTTAGGTGCAATCTTACTAGCAGCAATATCCTTGCATTTGAAGCCCTTTATGTGCAAAGCAATGGAGACGGCATGCGTTTCCTTGCAGGTAACCATGGTTGACAGAGGAAGAACAATGATTTCAAGCACCAGCCTCCTTTTAAAGTTTCAAGTCTAATTATAACTGGGGGGGATTAGGTTCATTTTTATGGCAAAGAGGGACTTCATTGCAATTCATTGGATCACTCTTCATGACATTCTGGAGTATATGCAATTTGTTATCATCAACACTGAGGCAGCAGACTTTGTGTCATTCTCAAATTTTGACCACGACTGTACACATGATCATTTGTCCACCCACACCTGTAATAAACAACAAATCAGACTACAGAAAGGGGGTCAGCACGCTGATTATGTGGGAAATAACCTTGTTTTATCCTTTGATCCTATGCTGTTCTGTACTGAACTCATAAGTGTATATAGACCAAAGCTGTTTTTAACGACACACTTTATCAAGAGATATTGTACACGATTAACCTAAAATGACCATGTCTGAACTTCAACAGGTGATGGCGTTGCGTGCATGTGGATTCATTGTGTTTCGTCGTCTGGGCCAGCCTACGCCTCCCCCTGACAACATTGAGTACCTCCTTCTCCAGACTTCATATGGCGAGCACCACTGGACCCCACCCAAAGGTATATGCTGCATGTCAGGTCTGTTAGAGGCACGCTGGGCAGCGGTCTCACCTGTGGATGTGCTGCTGCAGAATGGGTTCAAATCCTTCCCACAGCTAGTTCAGCACGCTCTGTTTCCACCCTGTCTCTGCATATCCATGAACCAAAATGTAAAGGCAACATGCTCAAATGTAAACGTTCCGCAGAGCTTCCATGTAATTTCTGGAAATATAAATGTCTCAAATCAATGGAATTGACTCTTAATAAGCTTATAGGTGCCATTTTGTTTTAGCTCATGACAGAGCATCCAAAATGTGGAAAGTGAAGCGCTGTGAATTGTTTCCGGATGCACTGTATTGTAATAACTATTAAACATTGTTATTAGGTCATCAGTGTGCAAATCCATCAGAATTCACTGTAAAAAAATGCTCTGACTTTGCTAAATTCAGGTGATTGTACGCTGTCCAAGTGAAAGAAGCACAGAGGTTTTGCATGAATCAGATTCTATTCAGTCATATTTACCATTCAGACCTATATGATCACTGTGACCTGTACCTTTGTGGAAAATCCAATTGACATTGTAGCCTATATGAAGCACTGTGCTTTACAAAGACAAATGAATGGACCTTGACAAGAACCTTTAAATGAGCAGTGTGAAAAAGAATCGTCTGGCTTGGCGACACGTGGTCCAGTGACCCACGTGAGCGCCCCTCACCATCCCACATCCGTCCAGGGTGTTGTGGAGCTGCTGAAGAGGCAGGGTTAGTGGGAATTGGACGAGACCAATTGGGAGGGGAGGAAAATGGGGAGGGGGGTATCACCCCCCAAAGAATTTAACCCTGACTATGTTGCGCCACCTTTCTGGAATACCCCTCCGGTTTCTCTTCCTATTTCTGTCTGTTCTATTGCTTTTTGGTTGCTAATGAACACAACCCTGTTGTAGGCCACGTGGACCCGGGGGAGGACGACCTTACCACTGCACTGAGAGAGACACGTGAGGAGGCGGGCCTGGGGGAGGAGCACCTGCATGTGCTGGACGGCTTCTTTCAGGAGCTGCGCTACGAAGTCCAGGGTCGGCCCAAAGAGGTGTTGTACTGGCTGGCAGAGTTGAGGGACCCCAAGATGGCCGTAACACTGTCCGCAGAGCACCGGGACTATCGCTGGGCCAAGCTAGAGGATGCCTGCTCCCTGGCCAGGTACAAAGACCTGCAGGATACCCTGAGAGCAGCACAGCAATTCCTAGACACACAGCAGGGCAAACACTGACAAATAATATGGTAGGATTTGGGAAGCTGCAGGAGCAAGAAACATTTGTAAATGATGATTGGAAAAGGGTTCGTTCATGTATTTGTAACCTCGCCCCATGGTTATTGCACTGTGGACACACATGAATTTGGTCAAGGAATATAAAACAATTGCAAACAAATGTGTTCCATACATATAAATTGTCACATTAAACTCCCATTATGTTGCTTTTTGTTCATTTGCATGAGTATATTTTACCATGGGGTGAAACCTACTGTGTAAATACTGTAATTATTTTGTGTTATTAATGTATGACACAACATGTCTTAAAACAAGAGTACAAGCTAACCCTAAAATATGGACCTTTCATTCCACAACATTAACTAATGTGTTGACTCACAAATGTCTTCATCATTGTCCTGAGATATTTATGGATAATGTTCAGTATGTACGTATATGATCTCAGTAAGTTGCCATGTCAGCAGTATTTGCCTAACCCTATTAACATAAAGTTTTGTGTAAATCAGTGATTACTTTTGTAAAATGTCAATTTAAATGTGGTCCATTAACAACACGCCTCACCACTAGGTGGAGACAAAACCAAGCTGCATTTTACAGGCGGCTCAGTAGTTCATTTTTAGATCAGTCAGGGAACAAGTGTCATTTGATGCATAAGAAACCAGATAATACTTTAAACAAAAATCATATTTAAATTAAAAAGAACAGCCCAATATCCACTGGGAAATATTAAAGGTACACTGTCTATAATTTCTTGGGGTGAAAACAACTACCTTCTCTTTCAATGACCAGCTTCCAAAAGCTGTAGGACATACCATTTTAAAAATTGTAAAAAGCTGTTTAGATGGGACTACGATTTCCTACACTACACTATGTGATTCCACAGTGTTTGCAGATGGGCACACGCCGGTCCATCTTTAATACATTTTATGCATTTCAGGTCGTGCGTTTTGCATTACAAGGTACTGCATACTGTAGGTAATCATAATAAGATTGTGGCCCTCAAACCAAATAGCTCCAATGGGTACCTCCAGTTCTCATCAATAAAAACTGCAGTGTTCTACAATGGAAACTTTCCCTTGGGAAGCTGGAAATAAAACTTAGTGGTTTTAGATTTTGTCCTACACTGGCACTCAAGCATACTTTCCTTAAATCCATAGCCAAATAGTTGATAAAAACTTTCATAAGGAATCACATTTTAAGGCTGGACGGCATGTGGTGCACACAGGTGTGTGTATGCAGAGTGTGGTTATGTTCAATTAGACTTTCTATATAGTGAACCCCCTGCTTTAATCATTTCAATATTGTTGGATCAGTTATGAACTTTCAAATATGTTGAAAACTAGTCTAATAGGTCCATCTATCCTACAATTTACTTCCTGCTTTGAAAATTATTTTCCGTTTTCGAATGTCAACATACAAATTACAGCCGCTTTCCAGGAAACATAATACCTGACAGGCACCAAAACCACATATACGCTTTTTCAAAGACATTTTACACAATTCTTTCCATTCCACAACATATTTTTATAATATAAATTTATAGGTGACATTTGCATCCTCACAACACAATAGGAAGAGTAAAAGAAATTAAACAAACTAGAAAGGAGAAGCGCATCGTCCATATCACTGGCTGTTGACAGGTGGTTTTGTCCAAATTTGACAACTTTTAGCTTCAGCGAATAGGCTCCTTAAAACACTGGTTCACACAGTTAAAAAAAAAACATAATGAACACTCACGCGCACACACAATAAATGATAACAATTGTCCACTACTGCCCACCTTTGCAACACTGGGTGAATCTGACAGCTTAGCATATGGTCCTTTTAAAAGAGTAACTTTGGCCAGACCAGAAAAAAGCTGTTTCAACTGCCCCCTTTGCTAGTACAGAAGGCAAAGGTCAGTGTGCATGGGAAAGGCTGAGTCTTAATGTTCTTCAATGTCTTTATTCCTAGTGATCCACTATCCAAGTCATTTTGTTTTTAACATGATTTGAGGTCCGTTCCATTGAGGAAATGATCTGTTAGTCTTACCCAGACTGATAAGTCTCTCCCTTATAGTTCTTTAAAAAACTGAAAATGACAGTCAACATGTATCCATGACTGATGGTTGTAGCGTCACTGTGGCCGTGTAACGTCACTTCCTTGGCGTACGATTCAGACCTGCACCTCCGTGTCAGGGCCTGTGTTCCGTTAAACACGCGTGGAAACTGCAGACCTAAAGAGCAAAGTTGACAGGTTGGTATGACGACGACACTACCGCACGTACACCGTTTAGGACTCAGGTCTGATGCTGTTCTTCAGCAAAAATATTTGCAGCGGAATTTCATGTAATGTCAATTTTCACCAAAATAATAATTAAAATACGCAATGTGGAGCTCAGTCACAGCTTAGCAAATGTCAACTTTCTGGCTGATATATTTCGTCGACAACTAAATGTGCTGTTTTGGCTATATGTGCTAACTAACAATGGCTAATGCCTTTTGGCATGTGTAAATAGTTGATTAAAATATAGAATTCCACTTCCTTTCCATTTCGACAAACTGACTTGCTAGATATCCAGGATATTGCGCCAATTCCAAGAAAGCATATAAAACATGGATGATGACAAGCCTATTCTGGTGTAGTTCTGTGAAACACAGCCAACATAAAAAGGGCAAACCACAGAGATTGGTAGCAATGAGATACAAAGAGAAAAATGTATACCACTGAAAGAAGTGAAGAGGGTGAAATTCAATATATTAGGCGCATGATTCATGATGCTGTTGGAGAGTTGAAGATAACTCCGTAAACACACAACACCACAAAAACGTGCCCGTCACAATAATACCAAACTGAAAAGCTGTGAGAGTCGGCTCTCTCTGGGGATGCAGCAGCAAAGAAATCTGGTGAGTGAAACACTGAACTATTGACACCGAGGCTACCAACACTTTACACAACATACAGTGCATAGAGCCTTTATCCTCAACTACATCCTGATTCTCTCCCAATGACAGTCACTGGAGGCCCTGAGCTTTGAAGATGGAAGGATGACGATGATGGATGAAGGTGACGGACGAAGGGGACGGATGAAGCAGAACAGAGAATACAACGGTCGTCCGGTTCTGTGTTCAAAACACGGGTGCATCTCGGTGACCTTGAAACGGTTCTGGTGACGAGAAAACCCGCCTAACATCTTTCTCTGGGCAAAGCAGGTGTTTATATTTGACAAATGCAGTCGTGATGTGGACAGCCCAGCTCTACAGGCATCAGAGAGGTAAGGAGAGGGCTAAAGGTCTGGGTACAGTCTGTTACTGGTGTCAAGTTGATCGCCTTGATTGGAACGTTGCAAACAGAACGTTGGAGCCTGATTGGCTGACTGAAGAAGTGAAGGGAGATCAGAAGCAGAGTAGACCAAGTGGGCCAGGCAGGCCAAAAAAAAACTGAGGTTGAGCCACCTTGACAATGAGACAGGCATAGCCATTCACAAAGCCAGCCAGCCAGATAACCATTGCATATCAGGCTTCCAGAGTATAAAGAGACCAAGACAGGACTGGGTATGGTGAGGTTGGTGAGAAAGCCCAGAAAATCCTTAAAAGCATGGGCGGTCAGATGGCTTAGTAGTCAGGGAGTCAGACTTGCAGTTTGAAGGTTTGATTCCCAACTGACAAATGTTGATGTGTCCTTAAGCAAGGCACTTCACCCTAAGATGCTCCAGAGGGGTTGTCCTTGTAATCACTGTAAGTCGCTCTTGATAAGAGCATCTGCCAAATGACTAACATGTAAATAGCAAATCCATCCACTGAAATTATGAAATGCAGACAGCTAATGAACCACACTGAAAGCCAATTTGCCCATATTGTACAGCAACAAAAAAACAACTGTTGCTGTACTGTGCAAACGTTTCAGTTAGCAGTTTTTTACATTTGGTGTTCCATTTTTGAAAGCACTGCAGATTCTACATTTGATTTTAGCAAAAATTCTTGAGATCTGCAAATTTAACAACAAACATACTCTGGCAGGCTCAAATGTTTGCTTTCCGCAACTGTCTACGTTCCAGCTAGTCATTAGCCCAGGGATTTAGGCGTCGACTGCCTAACCATCCCACTAGGATATCAAAACCATGCAGCAAAGGAAAATTTCACAGATAGAGTAAAACATCTCCAATTAAATCTTTGTGATAGTAAAACGTCTTAACTGTGACAGTGCTATTCAATCAAACTGACGTGTGTTGCGTTCATACAGGCCACTTACTGAAAACTACTGAAATGGAACGGTCCTATCTGTCAGTTTATTGTTTTAAACATCAATGTGTACATGTATTTGTTTACGGGTGTTCCAGGCTTAACAGAATCTGAAGTGGCTAGGCTGTGGCAGGGTGTGGTGCATCACGTTTGGGCGTCCATCACGATCAAGAGTCCTCGTTCCCAGAATCTTCCTGGTCGTCGTTATAGCAACGAGTAGTGACCCCTCCTTCTCCCCCGCTGGTCCCCCCCGCCTCCCCTCCTGACTCCAAGTCGCTCTCGTCTTCCTCTTCCTCATCCTCGTCCTCTTCCTCCATATCGTCATCGTAGAGGTCGTCATAGAGCAGGTCGGAGCTGCTGTCCTGGGAAGGGACGCGGGTCTGGACGCAGTACTCGGCTAGCGTGGTGGGCACCTTGACGCCGTCGCGCTCTGCCTCCGCCACTGTGGACACCACCTGCTTCCTGGGGGGGGGGGGGGGTTGACAGGAGCGACCAGGGTTCACGTGTGTGCTTGTAGGCTAGTTCACGTGTGTGCTTGTAGGCTAGTTCACGTGTGTGCTTGTAGGCTAGTTCACGTGTGTGCTTGTAGGCTAGTTCACGTGTGTGCTTGTAGGCTAGTTCACGTGTGTGCTTGTAGGCTAGTTAATGTGTGTGCTTGTAGGCTAGTTCACATGTGTGCTTGTAGGCTAGCTGGTTTGGTAAAAGGTAGCAATGTGCGCATGTTCTTCCTACCTGATGATCTCGGCGTATTCTTTGTCTTTGCCCTTACTGTCCCTCCATTTGCGGAACATAACAGAGGCGTCCACGTTGGCCGGTGAGAAGGTGTTGGGCTCGTTCAGGAGAGAGATCACACTCAGCAAGATGGTCCTACGAACAAACTATCGATTAATATGGGTTCACTGTGTGACACAAACAATCGATTAGTATGGCTTCACTGTGACACAAACGATTGCTTGATGGTCACTGTGTGACTTCCACTGTCCCCTTGTGAACAACATCTGGGATGACTTCCCTCAACAATGGAACCGAAGGCTTTCATGAAATTCTCGTTGAAAAAGGCACTGATTGGCAGATGGGTAACACACAGATATAGAAACCATATAAACCACTCACTACAAGTCCAATTTCCTAAAAGTTGGGACAGTATGGAAAATGCTAAGAAAAAGATGATTTGTAAATGTACGTTGTATATAAATAAATAACTTATAAAAACAAGGTATTTGATCAACAGGATAGTTAAGGTAAACAATGATTTAAAAATTAATTTTCCAAAATAGTTGGGACAGGGCAATTTAGGACTAATAGTGATGTGACAAGTTGAAATAAGAAGGTGATGTGAAACAGGCAAAACAATCTTGTTATCATAGTACAGTGCATCCAGAAAGTATTCACAGCGCATGTTTGAAATCTTAGCAAATTTATTAAAAATAAAAAATAATAAAAGCAAATGTACTCACAGTCTCTGCTCAATACATTTTTTAAGCACTTTTAGCAGCAATTACAGCCTCAAGTCTATTTGAGTATGATGCTACAAGCTTGGCACACCTATTTTTGGGCAGTTTCTCTCATTCTTCTTTGCAGGACCTCTGAAGCTCCATCAGGTTGGATGGGGAGCATCGGTGCACAGCCATTTTCAGATCTCTCCAGAGATTTTCAATCAGGTTCATGTCTGGGCTCTGGCTGGGCTACTCAAGGACATCACAGAGTTGTCCGGTAGCCACTCCTTTGTTATCTTGGCTGTGTGCTTAGGGTCGTTGTCCTGTTGGAAGATGAACCTTCACCCCAGTCTGAGTGAACAGGTTTTCAGCAAGGACGTCTCTGTACATTGCTGCATTCATCTTTCCCTCACTCCTGACTAGTCTCCAAGTTTCTGCCGCTGGAAAACATGCCCACAGCATGATGCTGCCACCATCATGCTTCACTGTAGGGATGGTATTGGCCAGGGGATGAGCATTGCCTGGTTTCCTCCAGACATGACACTTTCCATTCAGGCCATAGAGTTCAATCTTTATTTTGTCAGACCAAAGAAATTTTGTTTCTCATGGTCTGGGAGTCCTTCAGGTTTCTTTTGGCAAACTCCAGGTGGGCTCCCATGTACCTTTTACTGAGGAGTGGCTTCCGTTTGGCCACTACCATACAGGCCTGATTGGTGGAGTGCTGCAGAGATGGTTGTTCTTCTAGAAGGTTCTCCTCTCTCCACAAAAAAATGCTGGAGCTCTGTCAGAGTGACCATCGGGTTCTTGGTCACCTGCCTGACTAAGGCACTAATCCCCTGATTGCTCAGTCTGGCTGGGCGGCCAGCTCTAAGAAAAGTCCTGGTGGTTCTAAACTTCTTCCATTTATGGATGATGGAGGCCACTGTGCTCATTGGGACCTTCAATGCTGCAGATATCTTTCTGTACCCTTCCCCAGATCTGTGCCTTGATACAATCCTGTCTCTGAGGTCTACAGACAATTCCTTGGACTTCATGATTTGGTTTGTGCTGACATGCACTGTTAACTGTGGGACCTTATTTAGACAAGTGTGTGCCTTTCCAAATCAATGAATTTGATCAGGTTGTGGAAACATCAAGGATGAACAATGGAGAAAGGATACACCTGAGCTGAATTGAGTGTCATGGCAAAGGCTGTGAATACTTATGTACATGTGCTTTTTTCATTTTTAATAACTTTGTTAAGAATTCAAACACACTGTTGACATTGTCATTATGGGGTATTGTTTGTAGAATTTTGAGGAAAATTTTTAATTTAATCAATTTTGGAATAAGGGTGTAACATAACAATAAAAAAAATGTGAATACTTTCCAGATGCACTGATTGTAAGGAGCCTCCAAAAATCTGTATGATTTTGGCCATTTCACCTTCTACAGATCACAATATGAGTAAAGAGTAGAGCAAAGCCGTAAAGCATGCGTAGAGCAAAGCCAAAAAAACACTTCTATGTGCCTGATCTCTGGTCCCTCAAAAGTCAGTGTTTTAAAAAACTTGAGTCTGTAATTGATATCCTGACATGGGACTTGGCAAACATAAGGTCACCATAATGTGCCATTATGAAAACTACCCTTTGGCCTGGCATTAAACAATTGCTCTATATTATGTTTTCAGTGTATGGAACATTTCCAACTGTCAATTTCAAGACAACCTGCAAACATGTCTGGTTCTGCCATGACTTAGAATACCTTGCATAAAGTGTTATCCATTAATATTGGCACCTTTTGTAAAAATTAACTGAACAGGCTGTAAAAAAAGATAATTGTTTATCCTCTTGATATTTCATTCAAAATATTTAATATTTAAAATTCTAATTCTTAAGTGAAGAAAAACAAATGAAATTAAAAATAAAGTCATCATTAAACATGTTTTTTACTCAAATATTTCAAATAAAAGTAGAGGTCGACCGATTATGATTTTTCAAAGCCGATACCGATTAACCGTTTGGGAGACCAAAAAAGCTAATACCAATTCATCTACCGATTATTCGGATGTTTTTGGGGGGGAAATAATGACATGCTTAAATTTGTCACAAATAAGACACTTGAATTTCCCTGGTTACACTTCAGTGTAATAGTCCCACACTTGATACTCGTCTCTTCTCTGCCATCTGAAATGGATGAAACTGTCCAATTAATGACAGTAAATAAATATACAGTCGAAACCCAAACCCCTAAATTAGCAAGAATACTAAGGTGGTTAGGAGAAAAACATACCTTCAGATGTTTGATTGATGAAACTATAGTTTATAGTTCAGGTTATGGACATGGTGAGAACTGAATATACCCTACCTTTGGTTGTTATTTTAGTTTTTTACAGTCATATTTAGACTATTTATGCAATAAGTCATATTTCAATAATAGGCGTAGTACGATTTGTACTTGATACAACTTCGCCTATTCCATTTGTTTGTAAAACAAACCTTTGGGTTTCGCCTCCAAAAATATTTGGTCCGTGTGCACTTTGATAGTTGTCCTTTTATAAACCAATCGTATTTGGTGCACAACAAGCGTAAAGGCACAGATATCCGACGTAATTTCCAGAAGCACTTGATAAATATCTGGTTTCAAAATCAATACACAAATATGACAATGAATATAAATATAACAAAAGCAGTAACTAAGAAACACAGGATTTCGTCTTTAACTACAGAATTATTCTCTTGCGTGAGAAGTCCCAATGTAGCCTAATGTTCTTCTCTCTTTTCGCCACCGTCTGACTCAACATCAAAAATACTTTGAAAACCATGTTTGAGAACACTAGCGACGTATATTCCCTGCTAACATGAATGCCTTTTAATTAAATGTGGAAGTAAAAAAAACGGTCTTCTGTGTCTCGTTTTGAATAGGCATCGTATTTTGACAAGTTGTGTGCGCAATGACTTGTGCGTTTTCAAATAGACATTAAATAAACAAGCACTCGTTTGGTGCCAGTACCCGATTTTGATCTACTGTTGGCTGATCTGATGATTAATTATAAATCCCCCTTATCATATGCAACGCAATATAGCTAGTTAACCCTTGTGCAGCAGTTTTTTTTATTTGTAGTTTTCCCTGAAAGCCTTGAGGAAAACAGAAAAGATAAAAGTTTGGTTGATAAAAAAATGGGTACAGTTCTTTCGGAACAAAAGCAGTGAACCTCTACCCACTATTCTAAACTAATAATAACCATGTGAAGCTAACATGGTTAGATAGTGGGACTGATTTTAATTGATCCCCTTTCGTGCTAGCTACAAACTTACCCTGGCTTCTCTGCAATCACAACTTCCTCCAGACTTTAAATGCTGCAGCTTGGGACAGGTGGACTATAGCTCACGACAGATGGGCTGGCTGCACGCAGTTGCCACGTGATTTGCTATCTAACTGTAACACTAGAGGACATGGTTCCTCTCCAAAAAATTATCGGCCATAATCGGTGAGCGAAAATGCAGATTAATATATATTTTTTTAAACTCATAATCGACCATAATTAATCGGACAAGCCGATTAATTAGCCAACCTCTAATTAAAAGGTTTGAGTTTTGCAACTGACATTTTTCAGTTTTTCTTAAAGGAGGTACCGGTAACATGATCATCTGATGAAATCTCTTTCCAGCTGATAAGGCAAACTTTGCAAAGAAATACTTGGTTTAGGTAACAAAAGGTGTGACAGCCAATTCCTACATTTACAATGCACCTTAGTCATTTAGCATACGCTTTAATCCAAAGGGCTTTACAGTAAATCACACCTGAACCTCATTTTGATTGTGATTGGTGCGGATACATTATATCGCCAAAATATGTTGACACCTGACCATCAACCCCCCCCCCCGGAGCGTGTCACACGGAATTTGTGCCCATTCAGCCAAAAGAGAATTTCACCTTCCTCAAACTAAAGATAGTACATAGTTGTCTGAAATGTCTTTGTATCCTGTAGTATTACGATGAACCTTCACTGGAGCAAAGGGGCATAGCCTGACAAGCAGCCCCGTTCCATTATCCCTCCTCCCACCATTAGTAGGGGTATCCACATATATTTGGCCATAGAGTGCATGTCTGAGACAGGCTGAGGTGAAGACAAGATTATCTTTTTAAAAACAGTTTGTTTTTGAGGAGCTTGGCAATTTCAAGTGACCAGTATCCCCTTTTAAATCAAGTTACCTTTTTTATTGCTTGCAAATAGATGCAACACTATATAAGTGGTTACGTTCTCACAACACTAAGTCATGTGATGGTACTTTATTTTCTTCTTATCTGGTCTGACTTCCTGCGTGACAGCAGTGATACTTCCTTTAAACCTTTAACCTTAAAAGATGGAGGTGTTATGATGACGTTTCATTTTGCCCCTCCCACCACAAAGACCTGAATGGTTGTAAATGTTGTCTTTTCAAGATATAAAATGTGATAGGAACTAGACCAATCTATTTTAAATATCATTTTATATTATTTATTTTTGTTAATGTTGTTTTGTCTGCATGTAAGGTGGGCAGGATTTGCAGTCTTGAGACTATTGAATTGGTTACAATGTTTCATGGAGCAAATCCAAGCCCAGCTCAAATGTCTAGAAGTTTTCATCAATGTGTGCTCAGGCAGGCGTGGAGCTAGGTGAGGTACAGGCGTGGAGCTACAGGCGTGGAGCTACAGGCGTGGAGCTACAGGCGTGGAGCTACAGGCGTGGAGCTACAGGCGTGGAGCTACAGGCGTGGAGCTACAGGCGTGGAGCTACAGGCGTGGAGCTACAGGCGTGGAGCTACAGGCGTGGAGCTACAGGCGTGG
>JACXGM010014421.1:0-22121 GCA_016801145.1 Umbra pygmaea
TGGCCTTCTGGACAGCAGTCAGGTCGGCAGTCTTACCCATGATTGCGGTTTTGAGTAATGAAACAGGCTGGGAGTTTTTAAAAGCCTCAGGAATCTTTTGCAGGTGTTTAGAGTTAATTAGTTGATTCAGATGATTAGGTTAATAGCTCGTTTAGAGACCCTTTTCATGATATGCTAATTCTTTGAGATATAAATTTTGGGTTTTCATGAGCTGTATTCCAAAATTATCAGTATTAAAAAAATAAATGACCTGAAATATTTCAGTTGGTGTGCAATGAATCTAAAATATGAAAGTTTAATTTTTATCATTACATAATGGAAAATAATGAACTTTATCACAATATGCAAATTTCTTGAGAAGGACCTGTATATATATAAAGTTAAAGAGATTTCATCTATTCAACTCCTCTTTACATTCTATGCTTCCCTCAATATTTATCGATAGTTTAAACGACCCACCCCTACCAACCCACCCCACTTCTCCATTTTCTTTTAACATCAAACCCTAGGTCTTCAGTCCATTTATTGTATATACTTTATAATAATGTATCACTGTTTTCCATGCTTATCAATAGATTGTACATAGAGCCAATCAGCCTCCTTTTTTGTTACTTTGAGTTATAATATTAGACATTTCAGGGCTAATAGACCTTTCCAAGTCAAAATTGCAAGTGATCCAGTTTTTGTTGCATGTACCTAAACAATTCTGTATCTTTTAGATTATGTATGCTTTTTAATGCATTTAATGGTACAACCGTGTCGTGATTTATGACATCTAACAACTGTAGGATTCCACCTTCTATCCATGTTTCCCAGTATAACTGCATGCTCTGTATATTTATTGATGGGTTGTTGCAAATCAATATATGCCTGGGAAGTCCTATTTTTTTATAAATAATCTTGTTTATTTTATTCCAGGCCTTTAATGTGCTATTATTAACAACATATGTTGATTCGATGTTATCCTTGGAAAAGAATGCTAACAGTAAACTGTTACACTGTAATTGATTGTTTTCTATGTCTATCCATGGATCTTTGTTTGTTTTATTTATTATGCGATCAATACAAAAGGACTGAGCTGCAACGTGATAAAACTCTAAGTTAGGGAGATTAAGGCCCCCTTCTGCTCTTGGGTAATACAAAAGTTTTAAGGCCCCCAATTCATTTTCAATTGGAGATTATTTTTTTCAAATTTGAGACGAATTTAGCTAGTCAGGGTTGGGCGACAGCGTAGTGTCTGGTCCTTCTGTCTGCATCATCCATTTGAAAAGTTACCGTACAATCGTTATCTACAACCAACACTGCCGGACAATTTATAATTAAGGTGTCTGGATTTCCAGACGTACAATGTGTTTAATCCCTTTTAAAATACAGTGACAGAAATGTAAAGAAAGTGTCATGTGTAAAATTGTTTGAGGCTGTGTTGGTGTAATTTATGGTGATCATAAAACGCCTTCTTTCCCCGGTCATGTTTACCGTTGTAATTTATTTCAAAATAATAGCGCTTATTCCAATGCATGAAATAATCGTTGTAAATTGATTTCAAAGCTAGTGAATTATAATCAAACCAAATTTTGATGGCTATACTGCCTCAAGTACCCCAGGGTTTGAGACCATATTTGGATTAAACACATCCTATTGAACATTTATATATAGCGCATGTTTTGGCATGAGGAATAGTTTAGTTTAGCCTATATGAGACAATATATTCATAAAATTTAAAGTACTGCATATCGTTTACAATTGTTATTAAAAACATATATGTTTTTCCTATCAAACTATTTTAATAGTTCCTTAACCACACAATACAAATAGAATTATTTAGAAAAGAAATGTGTTCGTGTTGCTAGCATAATATAGTGTGGCTGAAACAACGTTAATCAAAGAGGACATGTCTGGGGAAAAGAGGACGTATGGTCACCCTGTAACTCAGTGTGTTGTATGTTTCTACACCAATATGGTCCAGCTGCGGCCTGTAGCCACTCATGCTCCCGCTCACGCCACGCCCTCCACTCACGCCAAGCCCCTTGGCTAATCTAACGGTACTGATCCACTTGTCCGTGCTACACTTCTGTTGCGTCGCACCTCGCTGTATTCCTATGGGTGACGTCACGCAACTTTAACGCGCCCCCAGAGCATCCTGGGAAGGCAGCGCTGCACTTGAGAAGCCTTGCGGTAAATCATTTTATCAATTTTTGCCACATCTACAATTAAGGATTCACCTCATGAAGAAGCTCATGAACACGCAGTGTTGTTTCCGGTTGTTACGACAACACAACCAAACTGTTGGTAGTGCGCATGTCAATTTACATCCATTGTTTATTTAGATAAGCATGTAAATGATAAGGAACAACAAAAACACAATTTTTAAAGTTACTGAATATTTTAGACAATGAAAAGGCGAGTTCATGAGTTCGCCACCTATACCATTGGATGAATTAAGAAAAATAACTATACTTGTAAGAACCTCATGAACGCACAGTGTTGCTACTGGTTGCTTCGACAACACAAACTGTTGTCGCTCACTCCATGCCGTTTCATTGTCTAAAATATTCACTAATGTTAAACATTGTGTTTTCATTGTTCCTTATTGTTAATTTGCTTATCTAAATAAATGATTAATTTATTTAGACAACCATGGAGACGTAATCATTATGTCATGCTACTGCATACAGTAGTTACATACTAGCTGGTGCTAGCTATTAAGGTTAGCCAAGGTGCTTGGCGTGTGCGGTAGGAGTGGCGTGAGCGGCGACAGGCTATACCCTACTCTACACAGCCGCTAGACATCAAATGTTAGCTTTGTAGATATGTTGCTAGCTTGTGAACTTGGCTGGTTGTTATCTACCGTGAAGCAGCAAGAAGCATGTCAACATGACAAACAACTTCCTGTCATTATTCATGTTTGCAATGGAGATCTTTGTATACCGGTAAATTGTTTTATATATCCAATGTATATTTATTTTATATATCCAATGATTTCTCACTTATGTCCTGCATGGTGAACCTACATTATTGTCTGGAAAAACATAATAATAACAATAATCTAAATGATAACGAAATAGATAAGGCAGTGGAAATTCTCCTTTATTTATATTTGAGAAACCTATAGCGATTGATTAGCAGCACACACCTCAGTTTTTTTGGCTATACCAAACATCATTAAAAAGATGAAAAACACCTGAACATAAAAGATTAAAACACTCATGAAGATGAGAAGATTTAAAACACACATTAACTTTTTTGTTATAAAGCATAGTTTTCCTTGTATTACAGTGTAGTTTTACAACAATGGAATATACAAACAATAACAACAACACTACTAATACTACTACTACTAATAATAAAAATAAAAAACATATATTTTCTAGTTAATTAGCTGTAGCTCTTTGAGTTAGCAACATTTAGCTAGCACACACTCTACAGATGAAAAGGCCTTAAAAAACTATTTCTAACATGTTTTTAAAAATATTTTATCAATAACATTTTTTATAATATACACTAACAGGGTGGAACTTTAAGGGTTCCTTAAGCAGGTGTGTCACATGAAATTGAGAAAAATAAAGGAAAGAGTGACTGTTGGAGCTACCTCAGTTTTCCAGTTCAATTCACTCCAAAAACAAATGTTGTCACTTCCTGCAAATGATTTTGTAGTCTTTTTTGGGAGGCAAGAAAATACAGACTAACAGGGTGGAAAAGGACGCTGGGGATATATAATATATTATATAACTACAGAAAATAAATGTAGTTTTACCAGATTTACTTCCTTGACTAAAGGAAGCGTGCCCTAGTCTATCAAATTAATAAAGAATAAGTTATAAATAATAAGGTTTTTATCATTTCATGGATTATGTTTGTTGAGGAAGTAGATTAAATTGCATTGGGGACATGCTGAATGGAATGCATATGCCACAGAAAAAGATGTTTAAAAGAGATGTAAAAAATGTTATAAATATTTGTCTAATTTTAGACAATATTAAGAGTAAGGAAATCATTGGAACATGGAAATTTGATCCAAAACAGGAATCACCCATATAACAAACAATTGTAATAAGGTGAGGATATTGGAGACAGAAGCTGGACTATTTATTAAACATAGACTTGAAACACAAAGATAACAATGGTATAACACAAATACATACAGCTTACAGCATAGACATAATCAATGACCAACCCCTCTGGGTCGGTTTTTGGACTTATATGGCCTCCTAATAAGGCTGAATAACACACAGCTGTGCCTTGTTGGCACAATGCACATGCTTCTACCGGAAGTCCATATATGGGCATAACCTGCCCATTCTGTATCATACATAGCCTGGCAGCCATGCTCCACAGAGTGTGACAGTAGCCCCAACCAGGAACCCCACCTTTTCATCGGCAAAGGCACCTGGAGGGTGCTGGGGGTATAATCAAAATGGTGGCAACATAAATACTAGGAATGAGCGAGTACACCATTATCTGTATCTGTATCTGTTCAACCAACTAAATTATCTGTATGTATACTCGAAATGGCCGTGACTTAGCCCAGAAGTGGCCGTTGCCTAAACCAAAAGTTCTCAACTTACACCTGTTAAAAGGTAATTACAGGCTGGTAAGATTTGTGTTGAAATGATGGTTCTAGGAGTCAGGTTGCGGTTGATAATAGAATGCTTTAATAAAGTTCTCCTTGCATTAGATACAGGGTCATCTCATAACAAGGTGTTCAAGACGTGGTGTGAAAAAATGCCCAGAATGATCATATGGAACTGAGTTATGTAGCCCTAGCATTGTTGTTCGCAAACCTTCTAGAAGATTCTCCTCTGACCCGTGACTGTCTCATGTGAGAACATGTGCTGGTCACCTTAAACTTCTATCTACGTAGGTTACTATCTCTTAATGTCCAGGCCACTGTTCCTAACCTTGAGTAAGGAACATATACGTCCCAACGGCCCACAAGGGACAACAACAAGTAATTCTGTACTACTCTACAACTAATAATAACATAAATCACACCCTTACATAACAACAATCATTTTTGCTTCAAGAAATCTCCACCCACCTAATGTATATACCTATTCATGATTATACCAGCAATATACTTTTAATTAAAATGAATATATAGTCTCATAAGACAACTTTATTCAGAATATATTGTGAAAAGGCATCTTAGTTAGTCATCCAGCCTTAAGGACAAGAAGTATTACTACTTTAAATATGTTTCATTCAACAAAGCAGTCCATATATATAGTATATGTACATATGTATGTATGTGTGTGTGTGCAATAGAAACTGAAGAATCCAATCACTGATCCATCCAGATTCGTCCAGGTCTCAGCTTAGACGTAATCTCCCGTCACCAGACCTATCCATAACGAAAAAAATAAAAATTCACCACACCCCAGGCTCAATGCCTCTTCCGGAGTTCCATGTATGCCATGAGGTGAACCCCGGGTTACCATGATCACAAGGCCATTGGGTGTGGACTCCGGTATTAGTATCTTGGAAAGATAGAAAAGGACAGTTAGGGGGAGTCAGTATGTCTTGGGGCATGTGTGTACTAATATTTAATAAATGTGGTTAACTCCTCCTCTCCTGCCTATCAACCCTTCTATGACCTGCTGACAACAGAACCGTAACAGGAAAACAATCAAACTCAGTATCAAAATAACTCCCACAACTACTCCCATCCACTCAAAAGCTACCCACCAGAATTTACCCCCCAACCCAGCTAACCAGGTAAAGGGACCCCACAATTCCTTTGAATGCATCTGGTGGCCAACCTGCCTCATCTCATGGACTAGGTCATAAATTGTAGAGTTAAAATTTGGTACAAAAGTACAACATTCCTGCCCAATCAACGCACACATACCACCCTGGGATGCCAACAAATAGTCCAGTGCGGCCCTGTTCTGAAGAGCTAGCAGCCTCACAGCTCCTAGTTCTCCAGATATCAAACTATCAGCTCTAGCTGTAACATTAGCCAGATGTTCTATCTCCATGGCTAAGTTCCGCACCTGGTCAAAGGACTGCATCACCCCGTACATGGGCAACAGTACGCCTAAGGTTCTAGTTGTCCAAGTCTGCTTGTGTGTCAACCAGGAAAGGTCTCGTCTGTCTCTTCTTACTTTGGATATAGCTATGGGGAAAGAATCAGAAACCCTCATAGCCGGAATAACATAGGGCAACCCACAGGTTCCAGACCATCCCTTCTGTAAAAAATCATATGCCTGGCCTCCACAAACCCAATAAGTACCCTCTAATGCTGCTATATCACATGTCTCAGCCACTGTCAATAGCGCAACAAGGGCACTCAAACCCTTCAGTACACAATCAGAGGAAGTAGACGCGGAAATGCTCTTAGGAGCAGATGTAAAACCTAATGCTCCAACAATTGTATCACAGTGGGAGTGACCCATTGTCCCAGTCCCATTTCCCTCGCGGTGTATACACCATGCTAGTGTCTTAGGGACCTCCACAACTACTGGGACGGCCTGTCTGTCACAGAGATAACACAAAGGTCTGGCCTCACTACATCCTATGTTGTTTTTTATTCTGCGACCTGGACCACAATCAGGATGGAGGGTCCTCTAGCGTAACATGGCACAGGTGTCGCAGTCCGAAATCGGGCCTGAAATCAAGGGCACCCCAGCCATTGCGCTGCGTGGTACAAGACCACACACTACACACTTCCCCTCCCCACTGGCCCTTGCATGTGCCAGCACTAGCTGACCATACAAGTTCAATGATCCGGCCCTGTTGGCAGGATCCAGTCCTTGTTGACGTTCTAGGACACCAGGATCTGGGAAAGGTGTACTCACCGGAAGGGGCCAAACCATGCCAGTCCGGATGTTACACTTCCGGACTACTAACTTCTGGCCTGGATATTCTATTATGCGGTCACCATCAATAGGAGAGAGAGCACAGTAAAATGTGGTACCATCAAATGTGACAGACAGATTGATAACAGTAAAGGTCACCCCCACCTTGTACCCCACGGGCACATGAGTGACAAAAACCTCCTCCGGGCATCTACTTCCCACCTGGGCCTCTCGAGCTGCATACTTTTTGTTCAGGCTAATCCTTGTAACCTCAGTACCTGCTTCTGTGAGTGTGACCAATACGCATCCCAAATAGAATTGGTGTGGGGACTCTAAACCATCTCCCAAATAAATGGTGCTGGAGATAGTGCCCTCCCTCAGGGTCAAATTAGAAAATTGGTAATTTTGCATGTGTGTTGGACAAATGTTCATGGAATATGGAATTGAAGATGGCCGCCATTCTTTTCTGCTTGCTCTATCCCCCCCACTAAACATTGTTCTCCTAACATCTCCTGAATTATCATTAGAATGTGAGTAGCCCCAATACCTCTAACATTTCTACAGTGTAAATGTACTCCTGCTCCCTCACATGTTCTATCAAATGCAAGATTCTTTGCTGCCCTGGATCTTCTTCTGGGGACATCCCTAATGTGTATGTGCGTTGAAGTAAAAAGAGGGTTAGTGTGTGGAGCAATAGCTACTACTCCTTTGTGCCTGGTCCTCGTAGCTTTCACTGACTGGCTGTCAGTGCAACTCTTGGAATACAGGGCCCATAAGGCCCCCATCAGGCCACAGATCAGTATAATTGCAAATAATCCTACTGCGCAGAGGCAGCCTTCGCCGGAGCCCCAGCTGTCTCTCTGCCTCCTGCTCTCTCGCCTCCTGTAGGAGGATCTCTGTCTGGCCGACAATGGCTGGCGTGGATCCAAGTCTCCTTCCCTGTGACCCTTACTGCTGTATGGGTCGTTAGAAGGACCTGGTGTGGTCCACTCCATCTCGGCTCCCTCCATTTCTTTCTGAAAATCTTAATGTAGACCCAATCCCCCGGCTGGTACCGGTGGCAGAGCTGGGTTGGTGGCTGCGGTCCCTGGGCTTCCTTCACCTGTGAATGCATATGCTTGACGATTCTAGTCAGTTCTATGGCATAGTCTAATAGAGAGTCTGTCATCTTTTGAAAGTCAATTTTGGTAGGTGGAGTCAAAGGGGTTCCCATTGGTCTGCCCGTGATTATCTCATGGGGAGTATAGCCCCCTCTTTGACTGGGTGAGGAGCGTAGGGACATAAGTGCCAAGGGTAAACATTCCACCCAGCTCATTTTGGTGTGTGCGCAGCATTTGGACAATCTGTTCTTTAATGTCTGGTTTGTCCTTTCAACCATCCCAGCACTAGCTGGATGCCAGGGACAAGAAAAAATTAGATTAATGCCCAATGCTCGGCACAGTTCTTTGGTCAATTCATTTCTGAAGTGGGTGCCCTGATCGAATGAAATTGTCTCACGCACCCCAAACCTAGGGATTACTTCTCTCATTAAGCATTTTGCAATGGTTTTAGCATCATTTTGTTGTGTGGGGAAAGCTTCTACCCAACTTGAGAATTTGTCTAATATTACCAAGCAATATCTTTTGCCTGCTCTTCTTTCTGTCATGTCTATAAAATCGATTTGCAGATGTGTAAAGGGGCCTCTAGGGAAAGGTGCTCTACCTACTTCTACTGGGGCTGTTTTTTGTATGTTATATATTTTACAGATTCTCACATTCTCTACATAACTTTTCGCAAGCTTTGTTAAGGCCCGGCGCGTACCAGTATTTTAGTACGGCTGATCTAGTAAGTACGGCCAGAAGAGGCAACTCAGCTGCTACTTGTGCCGCCTCATCTGCCATGGCATTACCTATGGATACCCTGTCCTTTCCCCCTGTATGTGCTAGGCCCTTAATGATGGCAAGGCGGGTGGGCAACATAATGGCCTCCAACAGGGCGCAAACCTGTTGGGCATTAGTAATGGTTGTCCCAGTAGAGGACAAAAAAACCCTACGCATCCATTGGACACCAAAGTCGCTAGCTACCCCTGTGGCATATCGTGAGTCACTGTAAATGTTTGCTGACTGCCCTGAGGCTAAAATGCATGCTCTAGTTAGTGCGACCAATTCTGCCCTCTGAGCTGAGGAACTGTATGGCAGTTTTCCGTGTTAAATGATGCCTCTGGCAATGGCAATGCCTGCGTATCCAGACTGTAGTCCTGTTCCGTCTGCCATTCTCCGTGAGGATCCGTCCACAAAGAACTCCAACTCAGCATCCTCAATCAGGGTGTCTTGTAGGTCTGCTCAAGGTTTTGTCTCCTGTTCTATTTCTCTTAGGCATGAATGGTGTTTGGTGCCATCTGATTCCGTGGACATGCACTCTGCTGGGTTAACTGTGCTACAACGTTTGATTGTGAAGTTTGGAGCTGTCAGCAATATCCCATAGCCAGACAACCTCTGTGCTGTCATGTGTTGTGTTCTTGGTTCCAAGAGGGCAGCAATGATGAGTGTCACATGCAGGGTAATCGAATTCCCCTGTGTCAGGCCCGCTGATGTTTTCAGTGCGAAGGCGGCAGCCGCCAGCCCTTGATCACACGTTGGCATGCCTCTCTCTACTGGATCCAATCGGTGGCTATACCAAGCCACGGGTCTGTTTGCACCATTGTATCTCTGAGTGAGGTATGCGTTGGCATAGCCCATTCTCTCAGCAGCATACATGTCAAACGATTTGGTGTAGTTTGGCAGACCAAGAGCCAGAGCTCTTTGGAGTGATTCTTTTAATTCAGTGAATGCCTGGGATGTTTCTTCACTCCAGGTCAATTGTCTCTTTGCATCTTTGCTGAGGTGCCTCAGTATGTGTGATAATCTTGCATACTCTGGGATCCACATGCGGCAATATCCTGTCATACCGAAAAACGTGGCCAACTCTTTGACTGTTCTTGGCTGTGGGCACTTGGAAATGGCAGTGATACGGCTTGAAGGGAGACGTTTCTCTCCTCCTTCCAGCACATGTCCCAGGTATATTACCTTTCTCTGGACCAGCTGGGGTTTTGTTTTTGCGACCTTGTGGCCCTTGACTTCCAATGCTTTTAGAAGGATAATGGTATCTTGTATACATTTCTCTTCGGTTGGAGAGGCAAGGAGCAGGTCGTCGACGTACTGTATGAGTGCGCTGCCTCCTTTCAGGTCTACATCGGCTAGGTCTGCAGCCAACACTCTGTTGAAGATTGATGGGGACTTGCAGTAGCCCTGTGGTAGTCTCATGTAGGTGTATTGTCCACCTGTATAGGTGAAAGCGAAATAGGGCTGGGAGTCTGGGTGTAGTGGTATGGAAAAGAAAGCCGAGCTCAGGTAGATGACAGTATACCATGTTGCGTCATTTGGAACAGATGAGAAGATGGTAGCTGGATTTGGTACGACCGGGAACTCAGCCAACACCACGTTGTTCAGTGGTCTCAGATCTTGAACCAGCCGGTATATCCCTGTTCCCACCTTCTTCACAGGAAAGAGGGGGGTATTGTATGGACTTATCGTTGGAATGACCACACCCTGTTTTCCCAGGTCTTGTAGGGTGGGTTTAAGCCCCTCTTCCCCCTCTGGTGATATTCTGTACTGCCTGACCTTTGGTCCATCCCTTCCTGGTTTGATGATAATTTGGACTGCTGGAGCTGATTTGATCAGGCCTACATCGTTTGGGCCTGTGGACCACAGCGTGCCTACTAGTTCCTCATCAATCAGTTTGTCAATTTCTGGTCTCTTTTCGCTCACCAGACACTGGCTATTCAATTGTTTCTTTCTCTCATAGATAGCCAGGTTGTTGGTTGCCATCTAACATCGATATACTGTTGTCTCTTCATATGTCCTCGACTCCCATTGTGCTTCTGGTATTTGATACCAGTCTGTCATGTTGTTTAGTGATTTCACCATCACCCCCACATCTGCGGCTTTATGGAGTCCCATTTGGACTCCCAGTGTGATGTGTGGGTCTCTTATGAGGTCGTCGACATACTTTGCCTGTTGGTCTTCTGTCAGCACTACACTTGCTCCCATCCCTTGGTTCCCGATATACAGATATGATGTATTTATGATGGTGTTGGCTCCGAGCCAGCGTTCAGCATCATCTTCATATTCCTGTTGTGTTGTTTCGGCGTCATATAGGAGTGTCATGTGTAAGCTGTCCAAGTTCATGTGGAAATCAGGGAGCATGGTCTTCATTGGGGCATGTTTAAGTAGTGTTTCTACTGTTTGTCTCAGTGGGTTGTTTGGTAGGAGTTGCAGCCAGTAAACTGTATCCAATGATGACACTTGTATAGCCATCATTGCTCGTGTCACTGGGACTCCCGGGAAGGAGCAAACCAGACCTGTTTGTGCAGTGAATGGTTGCGTTCAATTTACAGAGTAAATCTCTTCCCATCAAAGTTACATGTACTTTTAGGCAGTACATAAAGTCTTGTTTACAGGTTAAGCCTGCTAACTCTACTTGTAGGGGTTGGGTAATATTGCTAGTGATTGGAGGTCCAGAGAAACCCCTAGCGACCATGGTTTCTTATGACATTGGGAAGTCTGGCGTCTCCCATCCGACGCAGGAGCGTGTTGCTCCAGTATCGATGAGAAAGGTTACTGGCTTCCCATCCACTATTAGTCTCATACAGGGTTCAGCCATTGGTGTTGTTGTAATGACTGCAGTTTCTTTATGTACTTGGTTATTGGGTTCGTCGTTGGTGTGTCGTGCCTCAGGATCATTTCTTTGTCGTCATTGGTAGAACCTCTGTTCTTGCCCAGGACCCTGGTAGTATTGCCCCACTTGCTCTCTCACGTCCCACCTTTAGTCACCCATTGGTCTTGGCTGCCTAGTGTTGTTAGGGCACTCCCTGGCCCAATGGTCCGGACATCCGTATCTTTAGCAGGCTCTTGTAGGCCCTCTGGCACCCTCTTGCTAATAGCCTCTACTTCCTCTTCTTCCTTCTCGTCTGGGCCCAGATCTGTTTCTCTGATGCCTTGATCTCTTCTCCAGTGGGTCCACGACTTTACCCTTTTCCAGTATAGCGGCCATGAGCTCATTTTGCTTATCTTGTATCTTAACACTTCCAATCCTTGCTACCATTACAGCAAGCTCTGTTCTCTCTCTCTTCTCTCTTTTTGCCCGAGCCCTCCTTTCTTTTAAGTTGATGGCATGTCTGATGTATGGTAGAAGTTCCTCGGCCGTCTTTGCTTCATAATCCACACAATTTGCTATGACTTGATCCCTTTCTCCTTCAGGTATCCCATTCAATAGCTCTTGTCCGAACAGTACTTCGGCTGCATGGTTATCGGAAACTAGTCCCGTTCCCGTTCTCCATGCTCTTCTCTTTCTAGCCAGGTATACTGTCAGGGGCTCCTGGTCTTTCATGGAGCAGGAGCGTACCTGCTCAATGCTGTATCTTTTTGGGAACACTTCTCTCAATGTTTCGCCTCAGCTACTGCATTTGTCTTGCTGCTGAGACCTGTTGGACCCTGTCCTCTTGTAAATTGGCTATTCTTTCCACTCTATCCCAATCCGCTCCTAGCAGTAGCCTTGCTAGGGGGACAATATCGTCTTTCATCATCACTATACCATCCAATCTTCCATCCAGTTCTTTTATCCATTGCTCAACATCTTCTCTCACACTGGGAAGGTCCAGAACCATGCCGTTTAGATCTTTCATGGCCCAGGGGCGGTAGACATCTATCGTTTCACCCTGGCCACTAGGGAATTGTAGTACTGGGGCCATCATGTCTTCCTCTTCTGTCAATAATGGCCTCCAATTTCATGCCGGGTCTGGGTGCTGGCCTTTGTTTTTCCTTGCACTCACCCTGACTGCTGGTGCTGGTTCTCCGTGGTATGAGTCGGTGAACATTGGTGTTGATGGATTTGGTGTCGTATCGTCTCTTTCTTCTGCCGTGCGGCTTCCTATTGGTGTTAACAGGTTTGGATAGATTCTGGAGACGACTTTGCATTCCTGGCCCATACCTGTATAAGCTGGTGGGGCAAGTATTGCTGAGGCACCCTGTGGTGTGGATGTGGAAGCCAATGGTTGTACGGGTGGAGGTTGGGAAGAGCTTGAACTTGCTTCCGCTCCCCCTGCTTCCTCTCTCCTTGCTGTCCCCAGGGCTGAACAAGCTATCTCGTCTTCTTTCGTCATCAGACCTGCTTCGTTCTTCACCTTGGTTGCCTCCTCAATCCACTCCAACAGGGGTCTCCACACACGCTTAGCTCTCAGCTTTTGATATAGAGAGCCAGTTTGTGCTTGGTTTGATACTGCCTTCTTAACTTCACTGAGCACCAGCTTATCAAAACTCTCCTCTATTGGGAAAGGATGGGCACTTGTTTTTGTCATCTCGGTCCAGTCCTAAATGAAGGTCACGCAGCCTTCTCCGTGTTCCTCGGCCATCACTTCGGCCGTTGTCTTCCATTCTCGTCATCCTCTATGGTTTTAGAAGGTACAAGAGTATTTAGTGACAATGTCTTTTATCCCACTTCATTCTATCCATTGTCTTTTATTCAGTGATCCATTTTCCAGCTCAGAGGGTTTCACCGGTACTCCATAACTATGGTGTACTAGTTATTGTCTGTTTCTATCTAATGTCTATTATGTTATCCATTAGATATTCTATCATTAAGGGGTTTGTATGTTAACCGTTATTAACCTTGCTATTTTGGAAAAAGGGGAGTCTCAACGCAGGCCACAATATTGCAACCCTATTTTGCATGACTAGTGTTATGTATTGTTATTATTCATCTCATTTATTTTCCTTAAAAAAAATGAAATAACAAAAAAATTCACGTCCAATTAAAATAAAATTTTTAAAAATGTTTAAATATTTATAAAGATAACAATAACATAATTATGAAATATCTAAATAATATAAACAACAAATTCAAATAGAAACTCAATATAGTGCAATAATCCCAATTGCTGGCCATACCATATTACTTAATTGTTGGTTTTGTTCTATTTAGTGGTGGCCATTTTAATTCAAAATGGCAGTGATATTGCTATTTGGTAAACATAAATGCATGGTTTATTAGTCATGCATCATGTATCCCAATGCTAATACCATCACAGCCATGCTAATCCAATTTACTAATCATCCACTAGGTGTGCTGCAGTCTGTTACGCTCTCTGTGAGACACCACGTGGTCATATTGACATATTATTTCTTACATTATTTTTACATTGGATCCAATCACTTATCTACGTGCACCTCGATTATTTTATTTACTAGCTAGCTGCAACAGGGGGTCTCTTGTCACTTTTTATCATATTATTCCCTGTTCACCCCTGGAATTCGTGTACTCCTCCTTCCACGATTATTTTAGGCTCCATATCTAAACTACCATTTTGAATGCCTTATCCTATAACATTTTATAGCTAATTAATCTAATCTGTTCTGCATCACCTCTTTACCTTAATGCCTTATCCTATAGCATTTTATTTACAAGTTACAGCGTACTGTGGTACTTTGGCATTATTGCACCTGCACGACATACCATGATGTCTAGCCCCCCCCCAGGCCTTGCAGATAGAAAAACGTTGTGAGGACGTCTCTCAAAATGTTTTGCCTGGCAGGGTTCCACAGTTTATTTGCCTTATGTTTTTAGGTACCACGTGTTTGACCATCGATGTTTCTAAAACATTTGATCTCACTCTCTAGCATTCACTTTATTTTTAATTTTTAACGTCTTATCAATTGTCAACGACTAGGGAACACGTCATTCCGTATATATATCTATATTCGATTAGGTATGGTCCCACGGAAGCTTTTCCTCTATGTCACGTAAGAGATGCGACATAGGGCGCCGTACCGCCACCCTCGGGAAAATTAAAAGTGCTTATTTAAATCGTCAGTTTTTAGGTGGCCTCGGTTGTTTTGGAGTTGCTATTCTCCAATTCTAATTAAACAGATACAATGTGTCATTAATGTATACACCTATTGTGTTTTATAACATTTGGCATTGCAATGAAAGACAGAGTGTATTGTCTTAGTACATATATGAAAAATAATAAAATAGAAGAAACCACCCACTATCTATATTTACATATGTGGCTTCTTCCAGGCATTTATCACATTCTAAAACCAATTCACATTCCCCCTGACTCCAGTCTTACCCCCCCTGTTAACATTTTAAGATTATATACATATATACAGGGTTCTCCTCGTCATTTCTATTAAAATGACTTCCACTTTCTGCCAATGACATTGTTCCAAGACTGGTATGCATTTGGCTCACCTTTTGACCTGGCACCTTCTTCGGTTTGTCAGTCGGGCCTGGACAGCTACCTTGTAAAGAACCCAGAACTTGTCCTGATGTCAATCAGGTCCACAAACTCAGATTATTTGGTCATCTTAAGTTTTGGCCTCCAAACCAACGGCAGTCAGCCCGTTTCTCAACACTCAGTCTGATAGCAGGTCCTCAAACAATGTCTCTTTTCAGTGTATCTATTGCTGTAGTTCTTTCTCTCAGGTTTCTCTCAAGACAGCTCTTCAGCTCGTTCCTCAAAACGACAGATACAATGTGTTGGTCCTCCAGGAAGGTCGAAGTCAAGTTAACTAAAATATTGAGTGTAAACGTTGGGCGCCAACTGTTAAAAGGTAATTACAGGCTGGTAAGATCTGTGTTGAAATGATGGTTCCAGGAGTAAGGTTGCGGTTGATAATAGAATGCTTTAATAAAGTTCTCCTTGCATTGGATACAGGGTCATCTCATAACAAGGTGTTCAAGACGTGGTGTGAAAAAATGCCCTGAATGATCATATGGAACTGAGTAATATAGCCCTTGCATTGTTGTTCGCAAACCTTCTAGAAGATTCTCCTCTGACCCGTGACTGTCTCATGTGAGAACATGTGCTTGTCACCTTAATCTTCTATCTACATAGGTTACTATCTCTTAATGTCCAGGCCACTTTTCCTAACCTTGAGTAAGGAACATATCTGTTCCATACTACGTACTGTCTCATAACTCCTTGCTAGCTCCTTGCTCCCCTGGGTCCTTATCTAAAGGGCCTTGACTACTCCTCTCTTCCTACCCCCTATAGGAGAGCCCTGGCTCTCAGACTAAGGCCATAGTGCAAGAAAGACCACAGGCCCTGCATTTGAAGACAGAAACCTCACTCTTCCCTTTTCCTAACCCTAATATTATACCTGTGCTCAACCTGTCTTAACTAATATACAGGATTACTTAAATTGCTTACCAACACACCTCAAATGTATATGGGTTGACCAGAAGTTGCTATTTAGTAAAAACTATTTACAGAACAGCCTCAGAATTAAGCTAAAGAGCAATGTTTTTGATCTCAAGAGTAAGAGAACTATTTAAATTGCAAGAGAGAAAGAGAGTATGTGTGTGTGTGTGTGTGTGTGTGTGCTGTGCTGTGCAGTCAAACACGTACTGTAGGCTATGTATGATATATATATATACATATATATACAGAGCCTTGCAAAGGTATTCGCCCCCCTTGAACATTTCGACCTTTTGCCACATTTCAGGGTTCAAACATAAATATATGAAACTGTATTTTTTTTGTGAAGAATCAACAACAAGTGGGACACAATCATGAAGTGGAACAAAATGTATTGGATATTTCAAAGTTTTTAACAAATAAAAAACTGACGAATTGGGCGAGCAACATTATTCAGCCCCTTTACTTTCAGTGCAGCAAACTCTCTCCAGAAGTTCTCTGAGGATCTCTGAATGATCCAATGTTGACCTAAATGACAAATGATGATAAATAGAATCCACCTGTGTGTAATCAAGTCTCTGAGGTCCATTGAAAGCACAGAGAGCATCATGAAGAACAAGGAACACACCAGGCAGGCCCGAGATACTGTTGTGGAGAAGTTTAAAGCCGGATTTGGATACAGAAAGATTTCCCAAGTTTTAAACATCCCAAGGAGAACTGTGCAAGTGTTAATATTGAAATGGAAGGAATAACAGACCACTGCATATCTACCAAGACCCAACCGTTCCTCTAAACTTTCAGCTCATACAAGGAGAAGACTGATCAGAGATGCAGCCAAGAGGCCCATGATCACTCTGAATGAACTGCAGAGATCTACAGCTGAGGTGGGCGAGTCTGTCCATAGGACAACAATCAGTTGTATACTGCACAAATCTGGCCTTTATGGAAGAGTGGCAAGAAAAAATATATTTCTGAAAGATATCTATAAAAAGTGTTGTTTAAAGTTTGCCACAAGCCACCTGGGAGACACACCAAACATGTGGAAGAAGGTGCTCTGGTCAGATGAAACAAAAGTGGAACTTTTTGGCAACAATGTACGTAAAAGCAACACAGCTCATCACCCTGAAATCACCATCCCCACTGTCAAACATGGTGGTGGCAGCATCGTGGTTTGGGCCTGCTTCTCTTCAGCAGGGACAGGGAAGATGGCTAAAATTGATGGGAAGATGGATGGAGCCAAATACAGGACCATTCTGGAAGAAAACCTGATGGAGTCTGCAAAAGACCTGAGACTGGGATGGAGATTTGTCCTCCAACAAGACAATGTTCCAAAACATAAAGCAAAATCTACAATGGAATGGTTCACAAATAAACATATCCAGGTGTTAGAATGGCCAAGTCAAAGTCCAGACCTGAATCCAATCGAGAATCTGTGGAAAGAACTGAAAACTGCTGTTCACAAACGCTCTCCATCCAACCTAACTGAGCTTGAGCTGTTTTGCAAGGAGGAATGGGCAAAAATTGATAGAGACATACCCCAAGTGCTGTAATCGCAGCAAAAGGTGGCACTACAAAGTATTAACTTAATAAATATAATTTATTATATATATTTTGCACGCCCAATTTTCAGTTTTTTATTTGTTAAAAAAGTTTGAAATATCCAATAAATTTTGTTCCATTTCATGATTGTGTCCCACTTGTTGTTGATTCTTCACAAAAAATACAGTTTCATATCTTTATGTCTGAAACCTGAAATGTGGAAAAAGGTTCAAGGGGGCCGAATACTTTTGCAAGGCGCTGTATATATGATATATATATATTATATATAATTTTGTAATCTAATATAAATTCCCAAACAATCTCAATAATTATAAAATTACTTAGAACAAATCTAAAATTCTCCCAGCACAGGCTGAAATGTTCGTTACTGATTTTGAATCTTCGAAAAAAACAGAATGCTACAGACAGTGGAAAATAAATATGTCCTTGCTCACCTGAATACTATCATAACTTCATATAAGGACTGCTTTTTGTTGCTAACTGATATCAATGTTTTGTTTAACCATGGCTTCATGTGAAGTAAATTGGTTTATGATGCCCTGAAATACAGGCAATTCTTTAAGGAGCTTAATGGACTTAACACTATGACCGGTTTTACAGACAAACCTTTTAAATCAGTTGGACCTTTCATAAGCTCTGTGTGTTGCTGTTCTATCACAGAACAATGTGGACACACACACAGCTAGCAGTTGTAGCACAGTACTGTATATCTACAGTAAAACTAGTTATATATTGACATAACCTGAAAAGCTGCTCAGCAAGGAAGAAGCCACTACTTCAAAACCACCATATAAACGCCAGACTGCAGTTTGCAAGTTCACATGGGGACAAAGATCATTATTTTTGGAGAAATGCCCTTAGGTCGGATTAAACACAATTGAACTGTATGGCCATAATAACCACAATTATATTTGGAGGAAAAGGGGAGAGACTTGCAAGTTAAAGAACACCATCTCAACCGTGAATCACGGGGGTGGAACCCTCATTTTGTGGGGTGCTTTGCTGCTGGAGGGGCTGGTGCACTTCGCAAAATAGATTGCAAAATGAGGAAGAAAAGGTATGTCAATACAGTGAACCCTCGCTATATCGCGGTTCACCTTTCGCGCTCTTGCTGCTTTGGATTTGCAATGTGCATTGTGTACTGCATTCTGATTGGCTAAACAGTCTCTCCGCTTCTTCTCTACCTGTGTGTCAATAATGTTGCCGTTTGAGCCCGTAAAAAGGTTTTGTTCTTTGGTTTCAATGTATTATGGAGTATTTCATTGTATAATAATTGTAAAAAAAATAAAGGTTACTACTTCACGGATATCTATCACGGGTTCTTTTTGGAACATTACCCCTGCGAAAACAGTTTTTCAAGACATGAGTCAGGAGATTAAAGCTGGGTTGCAAATGGGACTTCCATATGGACAACGATCCCACGCATCCTTTCAAAGTTGTGGCAAAATAGATTAAAGCGCAACTCTCGCCAAAACTTTTGTTGTAAAGCATAATTGGGACAGAAACGCTACTTTTAAGATTTACTGTATTCTGTTTATGTCACGATTCCGTGTGTTATAGAGGAGACCAGCGCAGGGAGTAATGCACTGGTATTTTATTATCTAACGCACAACTAAAAAAACAGCCTGGTTAAATACAGCCACAAGCATACAGGTTTTACTTGAGCCCAAATAAAGATAGTGAAAATGAAGTAACAACTAAGCACTTCTTCTTACATAGTTTTTACATATCTAACTTAATGTAAAAACTCAAACTAGACAGTGAACACAAAGTAATAACAAGGCTAACAACAAGGCTAATAACAATCTTCCCTTATTGAAAGAAGAATGTAATAATAGTATAACATGTTAATTCCAGACAATGAGGCAAACACCCACATGACACCTGTAGGACTAAATAGTCAACCAATAGTCAACCAATACACATTAACACAAATGGGAGACAGGTAATGATTAATAACATGCATCAGGTGTGTGCATTTAAACTTAAAGTGACAATCAACAACTAAACAGAAGAGGGAGCCATACCCACTATATACACCACCCAACCACAGATGCAAGACCAGGACTCAGAAACATAGGAATGCATAAATTAGAAACATGACATATATCATGAAAAGAAAACCACTAGATGAGAAAAGAAAAGGACATAAATGCAAACCCCCCAGGGGATATTGTTACGGTTTATCGCTCAAAGGACCTTTTGAATGGGAGTGCTAGGGGCACAACTATGATAGCATCAAAATTGCTATTTTTAAAACACTAAGAAGGCTTGAAACTTGACTCCAGTGAGAAATAAAAGGAAATAGTTTTGCCTGCTCACTCATGTTTTCTTTAAAAATGGTGCATCTATCTCCAAGGTTATGCAGGTTTGAGCACAACTGTATGTAAATGTCTGACTTCAACTGTACATTTCCTAAATGTCTCCCAAGCTAAGCTTGAATTAGTTTTCTAGCATTTGCACATGCAACATTTCGACTATAAATCTAATCAGATATTGCAAACGGATGGGGTATACTTATCTGCTATGGAAGTAAAAACACTAGTAAGATTGTTACTAGCTGATTTAACATCTGAAATTGCAGAAATGCTATTAAGATACTTATTGATAATCTAACTCAATTCAAATTTAATTTAAAGGGCTTGATATTTGATAGCAAATTAATGTAAATAATTATAGTTATTAATCATTTATAAAAGATAAATAAATCAAGATGTATATATCATTATTTTAACGTATGTATACAGTAGAGGCTGATTGATTCAATTGGCTGATTAATTTGGCCAGATTATGAGTTTTCAAAATAATTATTAATCAGCCTTTTTGCTTGCTGATTATGGCCAATATGGTTTTGGAATAAGCACATCCTCTACTGTTACAACTAGATAGAAAACCATGAGGAAATGTGTGCAGTGATTCCTTAGGCTGCAGAACTGACCGCAGTGCTGAATCCACCTGTTTTGGCTTCAAATCACTGCATGGGAGACAGTTTCACTCCCTCAAAACAACCCTTGCAACATTTGTGGCATTGTGCTGTGATGAAACTGCACATTTTAGAGTGGCCTTTTATTGTGGCCAGCCTAAGGCACACCTGTGCAATAATCATGCTGTCTAATCAGCATCTTGATGTGCCACACCTGTGAGGTGGATGGATTATCTCGGCAAAGAGAAAATGCTCACTAACACAGATTTACACAGATTAGTGAAAAATATTTGAATGAAATAGGTCTTATGTGTACATAGAAAAAGTTTTAGAACTTTGAGTTCTACTCTTGATAAATGGGGGCAAAAACAAAAGTGTTGCATTTATATTGTTTATATTTTCTTCATTGTATATTGGTTAGAGAATATTGCAGATGACAGGAAAGAATAATTAGATTCAAACTAGTGAATGACAGAAATCCTCCCAGAGAGACTAAGCTATTACGGTACATGTTGTTTTCTAAAAACTAAACAAAATAGAAAAGAATACCATATTACTTCTAGTGGGAATACAGTAAAATGTTAATTACAGCAATATTTAGATACATCAGTAGAAACCTAAACTCTGTCAATTCAAATAAATTTGTGATTTCTAACCTGCATTTCCTATTGATTAACATAGCCAATGTTATAATCAAGCAAATCAAGATATTTATCAAGTGTGTCTGGTAATTACGTCAGAATCTTTTACGTGTGTCTTTTGTTTAAAAAAAACAGATTTTATAGGCAAAGTTATATTAAATACAAATCTTACTATGCCCATTATTAAAATATGATTTACTGCATAGATAAATATGACTGTAAACATTTTTAAATAATCGGCCGATGAATCATAATCAGCTTTTTTGACCATATTCTAGGGCTGGTACGATGTGCGTGTCGCGAAACAATATGCACTCCAGAGCCCGTTTGCCTGGCAACTGGCTGTTAATTCGATGTTAGCCTTACCCAAACCCTTACCCTAACTTTAACCACTCAGAAACCTTGCTGTTAACTCCATGTAACATGTTTTATGTCTACGCTATTTACTGTTCTCGCAGTAATTTTTGAAGTACGCATAACTTGAAGCGGCGTAACTTGAAGTCTTGCAGGCTGCAGACAGTTTACAGTATGTACAGTAACATTCCTATTTGCTGAAGTGAATAAAGGTTAACCATACTTGCCTCTTCTGCTTCGAACAAGCCGTTACAGGAACAACATTTTTAAGACAGGATTTTTTCAGTGTAGTAATAATTATCAAGATAATTTACTCATCTGAAATAACCAACAAGGACCCCAACACCAATTCGGGCAAATATAGTTGTCAATATGTATGTTTTCATGTTTTGTTGGGGTCAAGTCTTGTGTTCTATTCTTGCTGTGATCAGGGGGGTATTGCACGAAAGTAGAATAAAGAAATCCAGGATAACTGAAAAAGCGCAGCTTGACTTAGTGTGATCTGCTCATCGCGGCTTAATCGGTTGCACGTTTGCTTAGCCAGGATGAAAAGGTAAAGCTATGTCAAGCCAGATGTAGATATTCTGGATAAGTGCTCGTTCACGGCTATCTTAAATAGACCACGGTAT
>JACXGM010014422.1:0-13524 GCA_016801145.1 Umbra pygmaea
AATACTTATCACTAGTACGTTTACCTTGTGGTTACTGTAATACTCATCACTGGTACGTTTACCTTGTGGTTGCTGTAATACTCATCACTGGTACATATACCTTGTGATTACTGTACGAATGTCTATCACTGATGAAAATGACTGATTCCTATAATTATAATTAATATAAGAATATAAGAATAATATAGTTTATTTTTCACATACAACAGAAAAGCCACATTTTCAGCAGCTACTCAATGACCTAAGATATACACTTTAGCTCAACCATAATTAATCACGTGTCTCTATGTTGTTCTGTTATCCTGGAGTTAAATGCCTTTCCACAGGTCATCATTAATTACAATTGACCTCTCTATTAACCTGTTTATAATGCTGAAATAAATGTTTCTTCAACCAGCTGGCTCTATATTCACCTCTTATCATTACTCTATGTGATGTGATGTATTTGTTTTGCCTGCGCCTTTCTATACCAAAGCTATTCCTTCCATTTTCCAATATTTAGAAATACAGTGTTTCAAAGCAGACATTCAAGTCACCTTAGCTGTCAGTTAAGGGCCATCCTTTGGCCGGACTGAGTAAATGAATAAGCCCTTGAGTACACCATTTTGTTCTCCTAGTATCTGACATCATCTCATCAACAGACATTAAACATACATGGCGGTACCCCAAGAGAGCTTGATGATCCTACCACCGCCACAGAAGTGCACGCGGTGACCTCGATAAAGAAGTAAATAAACGAGTCCATCGCTCTGAGCGAGGAACGCTTCGGTTCTGTCCCAGTCATCCTTTCACCCTCCCAACCGTGCACCATCCCTCTGTTCCTCATTAGAACGTTCACTCAGAACGTCACATCAATTTAGAACGTTCCGGTCTGACAGATGCCATGTTGCATTTTAATGGTACAACTGTATGTGTTTACGTGCTCACCCGTCGGCTTTTCCTCAGGTCCCTCTGAGATGGAGACGAGTCAGACTGTGACCCGCACCCCCCCATCCCACCCCCCCGCCATTGTTAATTAGGCCTATTCACCAGCCAGCTGTTTATAATTAAATTTATATGGAGTGGTGAATAGCTTGGATAAAAAGACCAGATATATCAGCGGGCCACTAGAAGCATCACAATGAGGCGCAAGGTGTAAAATACACAAAAACATAAAAAGCTCATTAAGGGAGACAATAAAGTCAGAGAGAGGAGAAAAAGCCTTGAGCGCTGGCCGCCATGTTGAGCTCATTCTTGGAAGGACTTCAGTCCGTCATTTCTACCCACCTACCTCCCCAAATCCTCCCCAGCTCACAGTCCCATTTCTCCCCACCACATTCCTTCTCTTCCTCTTTTCTACCAACCTCCCTCCAGCCTTCTGTATCGTGTTCTCCCTTGTGTTTGCTTTAGATAGACTATCAGTTTGTACCCACTCTTTGGTTTCCCTCCGCACTTCGCCCATAGAGGTTCTTCTGTTGCCATGCGGCATCCGCTGGTTGGCAGCTGAACCTTTGGTTAGGAGAGGGGGGCAGATGGAACAAGCTTCCCCTGTAGTGTTCTGGCAACCTGCCCTGACCGATGGAACCAGCTGTGGCGAGAAGACAACAGCCTTACAAACAACACACACATCTGACAGAGAATAGACACACACACACACACACACACACACACACACGCAATCCTGCCTCGTAGAGGATGTAATTACGGCTCAGATCTATTTAAATACACCTAATTAAGTAAAATGCAAAGCAGATCGTTAGTTGAAAGTTGTTTGCTCCCTGATGGGCCAGCGGTGGCTAAGAAGTCACGCTATGAAATCTCAAGAACATAGGGCACTCCAAGTGGAGACTGGCAAGATGGCTGCCAAAGATGGCCGCCGTGTAAAGAGGTCAAAAGGTTGGTAGCCTGCCATGCACTTTTATCTTACTATGTCTGTTCTTCAGTACATCAATATATGGAATTATCCCAACTTTAAAGGCCAAACAATGTTACAATTGTTTGGCCTTCAAAGTTGGGATAATTCCATATTATAGAGTGAACCACAGCATGCAGGCTACAGTGCTTTAACAGAACAGGGGCTCAGCTTCAAAAGTATATTTCAAAGGACCGCCAGGAGTCTAATTGCCATCTTTACCCATGAGGTCTATTCCCATTCGGTTCCACTTTTATTTGAAGCTCAAAGACCTATAAGAAAGAGGATGTATTTGGTATCGTGAAGTGGACTCAGTGAAGTTTAAAGGGTATATTTATACGGAATTTGCTACACCAATGGCGTATTGACGCCACACAGCAATGAGCTCCTTTGAAAATAAACCTTGAACAACACTGCATCTGCCACCATTGCCACCTCAGCAGTTACACGAACGAATGGATGCCAATGGGAGGCACGTCTGTAACCCAGGTCGGAAACCAGTCACGGGACCGGAAACGTTTCAACTCTAACAGCGTGCATTGCTGGGTAGTACCCCTAGTTATTCTAGTTACTTCATGCCTTTTGAACACTAGCGCTGAAGTGCATCACTCTGGTTTCACAGGGAAGGAACAAGGTGACATGGATTTTGGATCGAGCTCAGAAGAGTGGACAGTTCCAGATCAACAAGGCCCAGCAAGGTAATGCTCACTGAGGTAAATCACAAGGTCCCTTTAAGAGCTTCTAGGCCTCTCCTGTTAGCCCTTAATTAACTATTGAGCGGGTCACTAACAGGGACCAAGAAGCCGGAGATTAAAAACAAAAAGCCTGACTAAAGCCTAATGGCCTCCGAATGTGATACATCCCTTTAAGGTCCGTTTGACTTCTCCGGCCCAGGCTCTTTTTCAAATCGCCCTGGGATGGGTGAGCCTCAATGGTTGCCATGAGTTGGATGCTTTCAACATCTATCGAGCTGTTTGATCGAGCGTTGACAACAAAGGGCACGACAGACAGTCCCGCCTGTGCGAAGCGTGCCAGATACAAGGTCTGTCTGCTTTGTTTTGCTTTGTCAGATTGGGTTTGTCTCCTTGTGTGTTTTACACTACTAGTGGGAACCCTCCCTGGACAATAAAATAAAGAACCTTTGACCTTGTTGGGGTCAAAGGTTCTTTTTTCATGTAGCAGATGCACTTATCCAGAGCGAGGGTAGGGTCTGGTGATAAGGAATATGGATTATTGGTTTTCCAGTCCACATAAAATTTTTAAAACAAAAGTATGTGAGTGTTTGTAAGTTGGTGGCTGGGAGAAAAAAGCCACAGACAAATGAAGCCTTTTGAGTAGGCCGGGCCATGTGGGGGCTAGTCCATGTGGGGGCTAGTCCATGTGGGGGCTAGTCCATGTGGGGGCCAGAATTGTAGGCATCATTATTACCAGGGTACATAGAGCCAGCTCAACCCCCTGACACACATTTCTACTTGGAATAAGGTGCTGGCCAAGAGCTGACAAGGGCTAATATGCAATGTACACATTCAGTCCTGAACATATATACCGGCAGATTACCTAAAGGAAAACGACACACTCCTAGTCACTCCTAGTCACTCCTAGGCAGGCATGGCAGGCAAGGCAGGCAGGCAAGGAGTAATTAAAAATGGTCAAAGCCATAATCTTAATTTCCATTCATGAAGACAAAAAAATTCCGTATTCTCCCTATCCTGTGACTCTAAACCTAATCTTTGCCACAATAACATAAATCTTGTGGGGACAAAGCTTATGGGCCCAGTTTTTTTATATTTATATTTGTGGTAACATCTGGTCCCTGCATTTGGTAAAACCAGAACCACCACCATGGAATAGGAGATTGATACATCTATTTAAAACTATATTTAAAACACCTCAACTCGTTCTAATCGCTGTGTTTATCACAAAAAATTATCCTGTCTCCATTCACCTTTTGTCAATGTGGTTTATAACTTCCTTGCTGTGAAGGTAATTCTGGTGTCTAACTGAGCCAAACGCCCACCGTGGGAGCCTCCAGTTGCTCAACATGTCAAAATGTCACGTGACCCCCCCCCCCTTTCATTATTACCTAATTCAGCAAAAATGGATGCTGTCAAGTGACAAACTAGCATTTTAATGTCAGAGTATGATGGCCCACTTGCCTTCCACACCAACTGCATGTTCTTGATCGAATAGCATGTTAAACCCAGGCCTGGGAAATCTGTAGCTGTTACCTTTTGTTTTATCTTTTATCCTGACATAAATCCACTACTATAGAGTCACTTCCCTCATGCGAACTACAAGGTGAACACAGAGAATGGCAAAAATTATGCAATAGGAAAATAGAAAAGAACATCAGTAGAGTAAAAAGTCTCTGTGGGTTTTAACACTTCATGGGTAACCAAGAGGAACAACAGTGAAAGAACAGAGAGGAGAGAGAGAAAGAGAGGGTGAATAAAGGAATACGAATCAACAGGAAGGACCTGGCTGAGTGAGCAAGCTAATTAACTTGAAAAACTATAAAAATTTAAATTGCAATTTGCTACCATGGGCAAATAATTAAAGCCAGTGGATTGTTAAGGACCAAATTCAATTTGCTAAAGGAGAGGAAAAAATATGATTTCCCACATTCCGGCTATTGATCGCCCACAGTGTGCTGATTCATATACATGGGGGAGAGAGGTAGTGAACTGGACCAGAAATAAAAGGTATGGGGAAAAGGGGGAATAGATGGAGGTGAAACAGATGGAATGAAGAATAGAGTGAGAGAAAGAAAGAACACAGGACTGAGAGAGCAAAGAGAACGGTCATAGAACGTTCTAGAAACAGAGAGTCAGAGTGAAACATAGTAAGATGTGTGAGAGTGATGTATTAATCAGACAGGTAGGCAGTCGGCTCTAAAGCCCAGCTAGAGAATGCAGTGTGGATTTCAACCCAAGACAACCAGAGACAGTTGCTCTGACGAAGACACAGCCATTAGACCAGATTAGAGATTTGTAGTTACTGTAGCAATTAAAGACACATTTAAATCAAAATGTGACTTTCTAATCCCAACCATTCTAATTTTATATTGTGCTGAGATTATCAAACGGGCGATCTGGTCGGCTCGGGGATTCGATCGAGCAACATTTAGGCTCCTTTCTCGAAGGCATTTCCCCTGAGCCCAAGCATTCTCCAGCCCCAAAGGTGTTCAATGGACGTGCATGGGCAGATGTTGATCCTGCCTCCAGCATGGTTAAATCCCCAGAGTGACAAAACAGACTGGCTTCATAAAGGGCTTTATCGAACTAAAAACATTAAGAATTTTAAATCATCACTGAATCTGAACCATAACCTGTCTGTCTTAAGTTAACAAGTCAAATGGAATATCTAAACCTAACCATCCTACAGTAGCTATAAAGAATTATGAAAACTATTAGCAATTACTTGGATTATTAGTCATTCATAATAATATCAGTAATCACAAATAGTATTAGCACTTAATATATTTTATTCTACTGTTTACTAGGCTATAATTACTCAGCATGCCAGTCTTTTTACCCAGATTTTTTTTTCTCAATTTTTTTATTATTATTATGGTCTTTGAGCACAGTGTGTACATGTGTGTATGCATGCATGTATGTGTTTGTGTGTGCAAAGCGCTCTGTGTGTATCAGTGGCTTAGCCAATGGGCTACATGATAACTTACAATGCAGCCTTAGAAACAGAATAGGAGGGGCCTTACTCGTTTTATTCTTTTATTTTATGTCTGCACAAGCCCTGCATATTAAAGCTGTCATCATCACCGATGGGCAGAGGAAGGCTTGGGATTATGGGGGTTTTATTGAACTAATAAACAATAATCACCAGCAGCATACAAAACTGTATAAACCCTTGTCTCTTTCAAAAACATAATGTTAAATTCAAACTTGATGTGCCTGATTCCTCACGAGGACGCCATCAGGGGAATGCTGCAAGACAGATGTGGCTCACAATAAATTATCATCTGTTGAGTTTATTTCTTCCATCCTTGCCCCATCCTTGGGATCTGGTTCTGGGAGGTTGGCATGTGTTCACCTATGAGGGCCCAAACTGAATGCCACTTAGAAAGAGAAGATGCCCCAGCTTGGTTCGTTGGGCTGCATTTGGCTCGTGAGGAAGAGGTGGGCTCGACAAATTTACAAGCCACTTTTAAACCTCTTCTTTCTTACCTACAATACGTTGCAGTTTGTTATGTTTGATGCACCGTTAAAGTTTTACTTGGGTACAAAAAGGAGTGACCCTGTCTGGTGCTGTCGTGAGTAACAACCGGCAGTAAACAAAGCTGAAAAGGGTGATAAATAGTGCCAAACTGCACTAGACTGGCAGCTCCAATAACAGATTAACAAGTGCTGGTGGCTTTCAATAGTCGTGTCACAGCATTGCAGCATCACAGAAGTGCCTCTGTCTGACTGTGAGTCTCAGTGCTACAGTTCAGTAGTTGAGATGGATGAGGTATGTAACAAGTACAGTTAAATCAAACTCTGCGTACAACGTATTTGTTACTGTTTTTAATGAAACATTGTTATTGAAAACATGTTCAATGTTTTTTTTTGCAATCACATACACTTGTTTTTTCTTTACACACAACACAATTGCATTTGTTTACAATTCACTAGCTTTGTAATGACTTCACAGTGATTATTGCAATGGATTAAAATGAGTGCTATCATTCTGAAAGGAAATATCAGAGTTTTTGTTGCTGGCATAATATAGTGATGCCAGGTGAACGTGTAAGCCCCCCTGATAGAAATGACCCAGGTTGTGTACCTTGCTCATTGTATTTATTGTTATTTGTAAATGCATTATCTATGTTGTTAACAGTGATGGCAGTGAGTCACCGCAAAAGCACAGAACCTAATGCCAAGTAATACGTTGTGGCAAATTCTCTATTAAATATTTCCTGTCTGAACTACAGTAATTTAATTAATTAATAAAAACTACAGTGATTTTGTTTCATACAAATGTTAACTGTCTAGTATAATTTTACCAGTATAATTTCCTCAAGAATATTTTCATATGAAATCAAGAAAACTCTATTAACTTTGGCATATACACAACATTAAATACTATATTGCACATTGGCCAAAACACAACAGAATATAATATTGTGTTTAAATAATACTACAATATTTTAAGTATATTATATATTTTTTGTGCTAGGGTGGATGTCAAGTTAAGGGAAATAAAACTATACATGTTGAAAGTAAACTCAGAACTAATCAATACAAATTTAGCAGATATAAATGCCTCCTACAAATATGGATTAATATGATTTGTGGGGGCTAATAAATTCGCTAGTGGTTTAATGGCTTAGTGTTTCCGGGGGCATTTTCCTCTCCATGAGTGCCGTTAATGGACTGCTCCATGTGGTGCAAATGTTTTTTGTCTGTTTTCCTCATCATTCGGTGTTTCTCCACAAAACAACTTGTTTTCTCTGTTTCTTCTGTTTCTTGAAATTTCCAATTTGTTTCACAGACGTTTTTAAAAATTCATTAGCGTTTGAACAAAACACTGCCTCGAATTGATTTTCTTATTAATAGGTTGTTTGAAGAGATAAATTATTTCAACACTTTAAGGCAATAAACTTATAGGAAGACAGATCTTGGGGGAAGAAATATTGGGTCTTATACTTCTGCCATTAGAGAGTAAATATATAATGTCTTGTTTTCGATTAATAATTTGAATATATTAAATATCTTCTCTCCAAAGTCTCAAGGTAATATGGATGTGATGGATTAGAGTGTCATAGGTGCTGAAAGTGCAATAAACATGGAAAATTAGCTGTGCGCTAAGCATATGTATGGTCAATACCATGTTTACTGAGCTGTCAGATTCATATTACTTATACTGTATCTCTCAGACACTTGATGTATGGTAACTGTTTTACCATCCTGTAGGTTTTCACTCTTAACACCAATTTTATCTCGAGTCATTAAATTAATTAGCCAGAAAGTAGCTAGTCAGGTGCCCTAGATTAGAGCGAAAACGTACATGACAGTAGATCTCCATGACCGGTCTTGGAGATCACTGCTTTAAATGGCAGCCAACTAGGGAATTGTTCTCTCTGCAAGTTGTCATTTTGAGAAGGTTGCCGAATTGACTTCACTTCCTTTTGAAATGACGTGTGGTCATCATCCAAGCAACACACCTGCACTATCAGGGATTTATTTTGCTGCGGCATGTCGATTTGGAGACGGACACTTTTGTCCCTGACCTTTTCTCTACTAGCTTTGTTCAACTTCTGCATCTGTGAGGTTGTGTGAAAGTAGATTTTATTGTACACTGAAATTAGATATTCCTTTTTAGTCTTCGCTCAAATGACCTTCACTGCTCTGAATCCCAAAATAAATGTGTAAAGTGACAAGTTTGTTGTGAAGTACATGTCAAAGGTAAAATTTTGTGTTGTTTTTCCAAGAACAAACTCAAAGTTCATTTTGCATATAAAATAAAAATAATTCAGTTTCTCCCTGATCAACAAAATAGCCTCTCATTTTGGAGGGGAAACGCATTAAGTTACCCATGAGCCACTGGGTCCAAATGTGCCACTGGGTCCAAATGTGTTCTACTGTATGTGTTTGTCCCTCCCTTAGTCACAAATAATGAATCAGAAGCAAAGGAACATTAGATGTTTTTTGAGAAAGGTTCCAACAGACAGCCTGAGAATTGTGGTCATCTTCCATGTCTCCCAGACATGCCTCCCCTTGTCCCTGATTAGTAGTAACCCCACCCCACTTCATGCAGGTTCTAGAGGGGGGGGTCTCTGCCTGGTTGGTCAAGTGCAGTAGGCACAGTGGAGAGAGCATGATGCTCAGGGCGGGGGAACATTCCAGTACCGACACGACTTATTCTATCCACAGAATCCTGTGTAGCCCACCTGCTTTAGATACACTGTAAAATACAGAAAATAATTGACCATTGACATTGGATATTTTACATTGTCACCTCTGAAATTGGATCAAGTGAGCTGATACAACCCTCTTAACCTGCCACCAACATGATGCAACTGCATGGTATTATTTAAGTGCAAGGCAGTTCACAGTAGTGGTCAACATACAGGCGGATAACATGCTTAGATATTTGTCCATAACTTCAAGCTCAACCTTGACAAGAAAGAGCTGCTCTTTCCCAGGGGATGTCCTGTCCATGGCAAAACGTCTCCATCACGCCTCATGTGTTCCAATAAAAAATCCAATAAAAAAGTCAAAGTGTTAACTGTTAACTGCAGGTTCATGGAATTTGACATCACTCACACAAAATATTGTACAGGTACTAATCAAGTACACAATTTTTGTATTCCTCACTGAATGTGCAACCAAGCTCCTGCAATATATCTAAAATGCCAGTAAATTCTCCCCTGTCCTCTACAGACTAAACTGTAATCCAGTTGAAGCTCACAACCACTACAAAGCCATAGTGCTAGACTACGTAGCAGCAAGGGGAATTGTCTCCCCCACACACATAGGCTATGCTCCATTATTATCAAAGATACTGTGCTTTGTGAACATCGTCTAAAGTGAGTCCTCACTGGTTAAATTGAATGTCTGTTATCCTCACACCGACTCCTCTGTCCCTGGGGATAAGTGAAGCTCTGTAAATAATCTCAGTAAAGTCTTGCTCTGTTTCATTATGATCATTTCCTTCATCAAACTCAAGGGAATTGCCAGGGAAACAATGAAGTACAAAGAAAACAATGTTAGAAGCAGACCATAGGAATACAGTATGTGTCAGTTTATACAGTATACACTATGTCAGTTTAAGTAGCATACAACCACGATTAAATGTCACCATTTATTTATATATTCTAAGGAGAATGTTTTGTGGTTAGGAAGAGAAGCCTGGCAGAGATTTAGTCAACTAACCAGATTTTCATTTTAAGGCTGGAACCACATTGACAGAGTGACAGAAGTTGATCCTGGGGGATAGAGAAGAGTCATTTTCACTGGGAGAATTGATAGTCTCCATATTGGGAGCTAATGACCTCCCTCTGGCTCTATGTAAAGATAAAACCCCAGTGCCGTGAATCTGTGACAGGCTCTGCTTGGAAGACACACCACCATATCCTTCCCTCCAGAACAAATGCTCCATCATCGGTCACCTTTGTGCTTTTGTGCGTCCTGTCATCCACTCATATCCAACAGTGGGTGCATATTTTATTATAAAAACTAATTTAAAATAACTGGAACTAGTTTGTCTCCATTCATCACTGAATAATCTTTTGTTATAACTCAGATCAGCTAGGAAACCTAGAGGAAAATTTAAAAGTGCTCAGTAGATTTGGTAAGTAGGGTGACAAGATATGATTATACACAGGCTTCTGGGTTAGAATAGAAAATATAAATGAATTGGTTGTCAGCGGTTTTACAATAAAAGCGTTCACCCATTGTGCTGTTGGAAAAAACTGCAATCAACTCTCTCAATCGTCTTCCGTTTCATGTGCCAAACTGTCACCTCGTATAAAAATAAGGGACAATGGAAATGAGTGGGATAGACAGATGAGTTTTTACAATTACCAAAATACTGTACATAGAAACTTATAAATTGCTGTCACTTTGTTCTATTGTCAAAATGAGTCTGTAAAAGTTTTTAGTAAGCGCAGATGTGGTAGCTGTCGGTATTCCAAACTGCCTACTGGGAACAATGTAGATTTGTCATGTCCAAATATAGCGTGGGTATGTGGTAAAATGAAGCTTTTTATGAATCTGATTTAGCCTCTAAATTATTGTCGTTTGGGTGGTGATGCGGATGATAAGATGACTAAGGCAACTCAATAAAAATGCCTGAACTCTAAGTTCCTGAATGCTTTTTCACACTAGATTTGCTGTAACACATCTTAGAAAAAGGGGACTACGAGACATTTTGAGTCAGTCACTGCTTCGTTTGCCTGTTAATGAAGCCAGATTCTTTCTGGCTGAGCCACGACAGCCCGTCCTTGATGTAGCAGCAATGAGATAATAGTATGTTTTGAGTGGCCGGAAAACCTACTTTGTCTCACTTAAGCGTTGCGTGTTATTGACATGGGGGCATTGTCTCCATTTCTGTCGCCAGCGGTGGCATCTGTTAGCTTAATGTTAGCAATGAGAAAACATATTTTTCCAACGCCTTTCTTCCATTTTCTAGATAATGAACACATCCCAGGTTATGCCTTTGTCATGTCCTACACAGCATCCACTAGTAGCTACCATAGAACTACACTCACTGGGCCACGTCATTAGGTACACCTTGCTACTGTAATACCAGGTTGAACCCCCTTTTGCTTTCAGAACTGCCTTAATTCTTCGTATCATAGATTCAACAAGGTGCTGGAAACATATCTCTGAGATATTTGTTCAAATTGACATTATTGCATCACACAGTTGCTGCAGATATGTCGGCTGCACATCCATAGTGCAAATCCTCCGTTTTACCACATCCGAAAATTGGATTAAAATCTGGTGAGTGTGGAGACCATTTGTGTACAGTGAAGTCATTGTCAGTTTAAGAAACCAGTTTGAGATGTGAGTTTTGTGACATGGCGTGTTGTCCTGCTTGAAGTAGCAATTACAAGACGGGTACACCATGGTCAAAAAAGGATGGACATGGTCAGCAACAATACACAGGTAGGCTGTGGCATTTCAACAATGCTCAATTGGTATAAAGGGCCACAAAGTGTGCCAAAAAGTTTCCCACATACCATTACACCACCACTACCAGCCTGAACCATTTACAGTATTCAAGGTTTCATTATTCAAGGAGCCGAAGCTGTATACAAAAGCTTAATGCCATGGTACAGATGTCCAAAAGTGTCTTGTTATTTTTAAATAAATTTATCTTGAACCACTTACACGTTCTAGGTTGTGGGGCATTGAATACCACCCAAATACATCTGTTTCATTGAGGGCAGAGGCTCTGCTTGGGGCAGTGCAAATTGGTACAGTGCACCAAGTGTAGATGGTTAAGTAGACGGAAACAATTACCCAGACTCCCATCTTGCGATGCCTTGTGTGTAGGTCAAGAGCCTGTGGATTCAACCACAGTTGTATAGTTGTCGAATGTGTAAACCCATATATGTACAAACTTAAGGCTTCTGTGTTGAACGATCTGTGTGTACAAAGTTTAAACGCAACAATATTTGACCATATCGCATCAGCGAGCAGTAGCTTCGTAATGAAACGAAAGGGGTTATTACTGCCCTTTATTTCGCTTTTAACATCAGAATCAGCATTATTGGCCATGTATGTGTGCACATGCTGTGCAAGGAATTTGACTCCAGCTTTTCGTTGCTCTCTAAGTACAGACACAAAATGGACATACTATATCTAAGGACAAGATACTGTTACTATGTGCAAATACTTGTAAACAGTATGTAATTAGTACAAAGGAGCAGAATACAAATGGTGCTAAAATAAATATGACTAAATATGAATAATACGCTTAATATGCTTTATATACATGAGACACAGTTTGTGACATAGTGTTATTGCACAGGACTCTTTCCTAACAATCTGTGACTCTTAACTGTTCATCAGAATGATAGCCGGTGGGAAGAAACTGTTCTTAAGTCTGTATTTTGACGCGTATGTTTCCCTGTAGCGCCCACCAGGGTGGAAAATGTGGAACAGGTTCGTGAAACAAAATTAATGTGGTCTTAAAAAAATACTTTTCTCAATAACAAAAGCATGGGTATGATCTTAAAGATGTCTACTTACAATGCAGTGGTGTAAATACGTTTATCAAACTATCCTATAGATACTGTAAGTGTTTTCCTGAGTTGCACCTACTTTTTTGGGTGCAAAATACAGAGTTCCTATACAGCGGGTTCAGTGCTGCCACCGTTGCTCGTGAAATTAATTTAACCTACAGTAGGACAAAGGCACGTGACCTAGACCCAAACACAGGCAATACAATGACATTAACAAATAAAAAAGGAAGAGGGTAATTACATTGTTTTACTGCATTGGCCCTTTAGGATAACTTGTATCCCTTGGCAAACACTGGCTCTAATCCATTCCAAAATGCATTATAGTATACAATGATACAAACATGCAATCTCAACTTCCTGTTTTTTAATGCAAGTGCTTGTGATCTTGAAATATATTCAGTTTGTCAGTCTGGATCTGGCTTTCCTTGTTATATTTGTGGGCTATTCCCGGATTGCACTCTAAACTCAAGTATTATCCAATAGTAAAAGGTACATGATCTGTTTTGACAACCATTTTGTCTCATAGCATATTCCACTGATCCATCTATTACATTCCCAAAGACCAGACTCCCAAACCTCCACACTCTTAATGGAAAACAATTCCAGGTCGTTTCTGTCTCCTGTGTTAAAAGTGGAAGTGAAGTGTGGCTCTCTAGCTAGCGTAATGTGCCTTGGGCCCTGTATCACTGCTGTACCTCTCCTTTTGCCCCTCAGCGTTTTGCAGTCTTAGCCACTTTGTCGACTGTATGTCAAGTCACACCGTGACAGGTCTACTGGGAAAACGCAGGCATTATATGTAAATTACTGCAGGAACGCATGAATAAACAAGACAGGGAATTTCTTTATGCCAAACCTCTCATACGCCAAACACCTCCATTGGTTGTAATTTTCCCTCACTTCCACTCTGTTCTTACTGAATGACTTAGTAGAGTACAGTGAA
>JACXGM010014423.1:0-22118 GCA_016801145.1 Umbra pygmaea
GCCTTTGCCAGCCCCTGTCCCAGTGCCTTTGCCAGCCCCTGTCCCAGTGCCTTTGCCAGCCCCTGTTCCAGTGCCTTTGCCAGCCACCGTCCCCGTGCCGTTTCCTGCCACCGTCCCCGTGCCTGTCCCTCCTGACCCCGGGCCGCCCTCTGTCCCTCCTGACCCCGGACCGCCCTCTGTCCCTCCTGACCCCGGGCCGCCCTCTGTCCCTCCTGACCCCGGGCCGCCCTCTGTCCCTCCTGACCCCGGGCCGCCCTCTGTCCCTCCTGACCCTGGGCCGCCCTCTGTCCCTCCTGACCCAGGGGCCTTGTTTTGCCCACCTCAGTGTTGTGGGCATTTGGGGGGGGATTCTGTTACACATGAGGTGGGGTTTTCATGTATTGTCTTTGTGATTCCTCTGTCTGTGTTGTTCTGCCTCCCTCTTGTGTCTAGTTATGGTATAGGATGACGTCATTGTTTAGGCACAGATGGATTTAGTTAGTAATTAGTGCGTTTTGGTATTTAGCCTGGGTGTTCTCCCCTTGTCTCTTGTGGATCAATGTTTCCTGTGGCGTCTTCATGTTTCTTGTTCTCCCCGTTTGGATTATATGACGTATTCTTGCTTTGCCCCACGAGGCAGTGTTATTTTGAGTTAAATAAAGTATATTGGATTATCTGTACCTCGCTCCTGTCTCTACCTTCCTGAAGACGTGACACCTGTTTTATTGTTTTATGTATTTGTGTGTACATGGGTTAGGCATTCATTGTTCTTCAAATTGGTTAGTTGTAATTTTCCTTAAAAATGTTAAATATCTGAGAAATTATCTTTTTATTTTTGTGGTAGTTTTTCTTAATGTTAGTATTTTTTATTTCTCTTTTTTGTACATGTTTTTTGTTGTAATACAGGGCTCAGCTGTAAAATAGAATGGTAATTTGTTATGTTGTTTTTAAGGGGGGCCAGCGATAGTATCAGGGGGGCTGTGGTTCCCCCTGCCCCCCCCCCTTGGCTTAAGATACTTAAGAAAATCCCTACATCCAACTTAAAATATCGACATCCTTACTGCTTAGCTGTCGCTAAGAATGAATATTATCTTTTCTGGCCATAGACCAATTCCACATTCTCACCATGTCATCCATGTGGAGTATCTCTGCAAAGGGGCGCAACTGGCCATAAAATTGCTTTTTTATTCCTTTTATTCCTAAACTGTGTTGCCAATGAACGCCAAACTGTAGAGTCAACCTCTCATTACTTGGCTTTTACTCTGCCATCCATTCCACATCTGGAATCAAATGGGTTGTCTTAGGGTTGTCTTTATTTTATTATGGCACATCTGCAGTCTAGTGGAAACCCCCAGAAGTGAATAGAAAAAATGCGTAGAGCAATTCCATACTAACATTTTTTGTGTTCCCCTGCACAGACCTTGTATGCATCAACCAATGGTCTATTTGATATTTAAAGTGGAACTGACAGCATTTTATCAATATGAAATTCTAATACAATATGTAGATATTTAAAGCTTCAGAAATAACATGGTGCACTTTATAAAATATTCTGACAAGCAATCACATAAATAATATCATTTTAATGTAGCATACTTTCATAAAATATACAGAAATTACTTACTACATCATTCCTTAACATTCTAACTTCAATGCCTTACTCTACATCATAAAATCCTGAGTCAGAGAGAACCTATTTTTAAAACCTCATATAAAGATGGGATTGGAGCATAAATAACATGTGATATATTTTGATATGTTTTGATTGTCTTTTGCTTCACAGCCAACCGTTGTTAGAACCGTTATGCTTTAGCTGCATCTGAGCAGAGCAACGCTCCATAATTAGGACAAAAAAGTGTAATATTAGCCGTTTTCAGACCAAGTAGTTACAGGAACGTAGATATAGGAACAGTCCACTTCTAAACAGTTCAACTAACTACTCTACCCCAAAACCGGTTTTGCTATTTGCATTCACACTGGTCAAGTGGCCATAGGAACTGGTAAAAGGGATAAGGGCGTGACGCAAGCACCGCAACAGGCTTTATAGCGTCATCACTAGACTTTAACGTAGTGCCACATACAACAACACTTCACAATTGAATGTATGTAACACTGGGTGTATGATTGGAGATAAGTGTGTAAATCATCTTATGTATGCGGACGATCTAGTTGTTTTCAGCCCAAGTAGTGCTGGATTCCTTCAGTGGCTTGCTGTTTGTTTGTTCAGATTACGAGACTGAAAACGACATCCAATTTTAAAAGAGTGTTGTGTTAAAATGTCCTCATAACGGAGTTCGAACGGCAGCATTTAAAAACTAGGCTGGAGTCATAGAAATTGAGTAGCTACTTGTCAGAAAAACACAGAAGACAAAGGCTCCAGCATAATATTTAATATACGCAATAGCCAAACGAAATGACGGGCGTGATTTATAAGTTGGACCAATCAACATAGGAAAAGGGAAAAAGGAAAGACCCTGCTCTGGAGTAGGATCTGAAAGAGTTATAGGAACTGCGGTGCGAGGGACTAAATAATCCCCAAATTTCTCCTGTTGGAACACAAGAAAAAAGGGTTATAGGAACGTTATGTTCTAGGAACTGTAAAAATCCCTGCCGTCGGAAAGCGGCTATTATAGCCTGATTCTCTGGGCTAGTTATTGGAAACATCAAGGAAGTTTAAGCCATGAGTAAAATAATTACAGTCAAAATTTAGAGGAGTAATCATATAAATTTGACTAATCTAATGTCATTGACTGCAAACCTTCTTCACCCAAGTAATTTTGTCTGAATTTGTTTTTAACCCACTGCCTGTGTGTCTATATTGCACCAACTACTGGATGATGTTCAAATCAGACTTGAGGTTAAAAGTACTCAGGTTTACTTTACCATATTGGAGAATTCAATTTGCACAAGCCTTGAACAGGATATTCCCAGGTACTGTACCAGCACTTGGTGAAAGATTACTCACTTTACTCATCATGAAAACTTTAGAGCGGCTAGTCCTGTTGCATATCAAAACCATAGATTGGGGACACCGGTCTCGCATTACGTTCAGGACCGAAGTGAATGGATCTTAATTGGGGATGCCGGGCTCGCATTACCGTTCGGACTGGGGGAAACGGAATGGTATCACACAATGGGTTTGATGCGCTACACACCATTCCATTCACTCTGGTCCCGAACATAATGCAAGACCGGTGTCCCCAATTAAGATCCATTAACTTCGGTCCCAAACGTAATGCAAGCCTGGCATCCTCAATTAAGTTCGACCGACCGTGGCTGCTGCAGATGTAGCTCCAATTGATGTCATAAATGAAAACACTTTGTAAAGCATTGCACTGTCCAACTCCATGTCTTTAAAGAACACCAAGTAATCACACAGCTTTCACCTGTTACCCTGCAAGTCCAGGATAGCTTTGGTGACTTTTTATAGTACAAAATTGCTGTCAATCAAAAGGAAATGCTGTCTTTCGGCAGACCCGCCAACAGTGATGGGAATAACGGCGTTATAAATAAACGGCGTTACTAACGGCGTTAGTTTTTTCTGTAACGAGTAATCAAACAAATTACTGTTTTCCCCGTTACAACGCCGTTAGCGTTACTGACAAAATAAAATGTGGCAGAGTAGGGCGGGTTTTCACTGTTCAGTTCACACACACACACAGACAGTCGCACACACCAACGGCCAGGAGTCAGAGAGATGGCAAGTCAAACGAGTTCAAATGTATCTTTCGCGAACTGTAAGTATAATAAGCACTACATTCTTAGGCAAGAATGTTTATGTAACGTGCAACTTATGTACAGGAAGAAAGACACTCCACGTCGGTGGCAAGTTATTCGATTCTAATGAAGCACCACATCGTCACATGCCACCACAAACTAGTGGCCAAAGAATGCAGCTGATAACGTGAGCTCCGCTATAAAAGGAGATTGAGCTACGACATCAAAGCAACTTAAACTAGATTTTTATCCACCACCGCAAACTCTTATAACTCAGACTAATATTTGATTCTATTTAGTGTCCATTTCATTCATATTTAATATTGGGGGGCTTCCAAGTTATTTGACATACTTGATTTTTTAAAGTTACGCAATAGTTACTTTCCCTGGTAATTAGTTACTTTTATAATGATGTAACTCAGTTACTAACTCAGTTACTCTTTGTGAGAAGTAACTAGTAACTATAACTAATTACTTTTTTTAAGTATTTCCCAAAGAGGGAAATGCACTGTGACGCTACGAGAATGTATGAGAAGGAAATCCTGTCAGTCGACATGTTATATGTAGCTAATTCTGAACTAATTCGTCTTCGAGATGAACGTGTTCTAATACAATAGTACATATTTGACCATTAATTTTGGAAATTTTAGGGGAAGTCGAGCTTTAAAGGAATTGCAGAGTCTTAAAGAAATTGCACCTGCTGATGACAAAACCCCATATGTGCACACTATCAAGCTTATTTAACCAAACAACAGGAAAATTACTAAAACCTCCAAGGGAAAACGAATGATTAGAGGAAAATCCCAGCTGCAACTTGTAACACTGTGGCTTTCTATGTAATTAACTTTAACGACTGTGACAGTGCTACAGACAGCAAAAACCTCAATGATGTTATTTCAACACTGCATACAGTAGATTAGGAAGCGTATATATTTTTTACAGCAGTGGATGATGGAACAATGATTCGGGAATGATATTCCATTAGATCCTTAAACACTTAAAATAAACACGTAAAATTTATTTGTGTGTGCCTCTGTGTGTGTGTGTGTGTGTGTGTGCGTGCGTGCGTGCGTGCGTGCGTGCGTGCGTGCGTGCGTGCGTGCGCGTGCGCGTGCGTGCGTGTGTGTGTGTGTGTGTGTGTGTGTGTGTGTGACAGCTGGCCAGTTGTACAATTGAGGCTGAAAACGTTCATTTTAAGAGGCCCATGATTGATTTGTCTCTGAGATAATTTGGACAGGAAATGGCAGGGCTTTACCACACAGACATCTTCTTGTGGACCACCAGTACTCTCAGTTTGTGTTTGCTGGTGAATCAATAGAAGCAAGATGCAAGTAGAGGAAAGAGAGTATGATATGTGTGATTCTCTTCAGGACAAATACTTAGTGAAAAGGTATAATACAGGGATTTTGCCCAAACAGTATATAGTCACTGTGTGGAAGTTAGACAAACTGAAATTTAACTTTTTACGTTTCATTCTTCGTAAAATCTTCTTTTGAATATTTGTTGTCATTTTAGGCATTGGAAGTTATCTAAAACACACAATTCTTGTTTCCAAATCACTAGATTTGTTGGGGAATTAGGACATTTTAAGTCCTACCCAAGACCACCAAATTGTGTTAATGCTAAAGATTCCTATCTCTATTTATGGACACTAATTGAACACTGATAAACAATGTGCCCTTAATACAATTGACTGTGTACCTTCAGATTCCCCATCCAGTACAGCCAGAAAAGGACTGGCCACCCACTGCTAACTCTGTTCTATTTAAAGCCAGGGTGGTTGTCTACATTTTAGACAAATTGTTTGGAAAAAACAACCGAAAGACAAGGTAGAGCAATGGGTGAGTGGCTAACAGGCTTACTTGTTAATTGTCAGGGGTTTTCATGATGCCCCTGGTGTGATGTTTTCCATCTCTGTCACATCCCTTTCCTTGGCCATTATTTTGTTTAGTCCATTCCAGGTTTTAGTTCTGCCATTTAATGTGTTTTTCCGCTCTTTAGTTTTGTTCCCGCTCATTTGGTCACATGGGTTTTGTTATCCAATCCCCTTTGTTTATTCCCTTCACAGCTGTTCTCCCTTTGTCGTTAGCCCATTATAGAGTTCCAGTGTAGTTTGTTTTGTTGCTGGTTATTATCTCTGTCACATCACTTTCCTCGCCCATTATTTTGTTTAGTCCATTCCAGGTTTTAGTTCTGCTATTCATGTGTTTTCCCTCTCTCCCTCTGGCTAAATATGTACCTTATAGCTCTGGGACGATTTTGTGACACGTAGTAAATATTTCAAATTGCAGTGTATCATTTCTAGCTAGTAGCCAAGGTCCTTACACTAAATTCGACTCCACCGAAGCGACTCGCAGTGCGCAGGAGTAAAGCTTGCATTGAATTCTGGACTTTGTGGCATTTCAAGTAAAATCTGATACAGAAGCAACCGAACTGTAATAGTAAAACTAAATTGGCCCACTTTTTAGTATATTTTAGTACACTTTAGTACACAATACATACAGTAATTTATAGACATTTCCATTAATACTCCAATTGATCATTATTAGTATAGCATAAGAGTATGCTGTACTACTAAAACATTTTGAAGCCCAAAACCCTTATATTATATATCATGCTTGATCACTAGTCTCCTTCATTTATCATATTATTTACTGAAAGAGCTGGCATTATTTTTGCTAAAAAAAATTAAATTAATGCATTGTTGGGACTGGGGCACAAGAGGTTTAATGTACTTTACATGCAATATCATCTACAGTTTTCAACACATAAACTTGAAACCTGAACTTGAACTAGAGTATGTGTAATATTTAAAGTGTACAGTTCATAAAGTTACACAACAGGAGGAATTGTGAAACACTACCCACACACACAAACAATGGTCAAATACACACAGTGCCAGCATCTATATAACAATAATAACCTATATAACAGGCTTCTGATGGATTATGGCCTCCAGTGAGGCATTCATTTGCTATCCATGGACAAACTGGACAGCCTGTCACTCATGTAATCAATGGGGTGTGGGAGGAGAGAGAGCTTGTTGGTATTTGGCACCACATATCCACACACTAAGCCAAACAAAACAGAGGCTTAATCCACTGGATAAACCGTTCCTTGTCATCGCTTTCTCCTTCACCACCCAGCCAAAAAAACATGTTGCATATTCCGTGGATGTGGAAGTGAGAAAATGAAGGAAAACTTTTTACTACACATTTTCTCTTGCTTTGGCATTTCACTATCTCGCTCTTTCACAAGACAGAAAACCTGGACTTGGGCACTTGGAACGTTTGAGACATATACAAGAATGAGGGATTTGTTAAATTATTATTTTGTGTAATACACCATTGAAAACTCTCATAAAAGAAGAAAGAGAAATAAGCAGAGGTGGGGCAGAAGTTGGATGGAGAACTATCGGTACTTCTCCCAGGTCACTCCCTTTCTCGTACTAGTAGGTAATTAATTCTGCTGTTAACAGAAATGGTTTCCCATAACTTTAGCTATGGCTTCAAATGCATGACAGACAAGGCCCACATGCTGTCTACGGATGTACCTGACGTCGTTAGGACAGGAGAGGATGGGCATTCCTCCTGTATCATATTCTCTAACACATAGGTCTTCAACCCTCTCCTCAGGGACCCCTAGACTTTCCAGAGGTTTGTAGCCCTGAACAGGCACACCTGACTCATTAATAAAATGCTTGATGAATGGCTGACAATCCTAATCAGGTGTGCCTGTTCAGGGCTACAACAAAACTCTGAAAAGTCTTTGTGTCCCTGAGGAGAGGGTTGAAGACCTAAGCTCTAACACCCTCATACTCAAATCTGGCCATCGAATTCAGATCCACTCCATTTTTTCATTCCAACCCTCTAATCCAGCATTTATTTAGACCTGGGACACCAAGGGCCTCATTTATAAACGTGTCGTACGCACAAAAGAAGGCGTACGCCACTCTCTACACAATAATTGGGATTTATAAAAAGCAAACTTGACGGGAAAAAGTGCGGTCCTTCGCGCCAACTCTGACCCATGCGTACGCACAAAAACGGGTGAAATGAGAAATGGCGACACTGCCGGCAGACGATGAAACACGTGAAGTTAAACGAAATCGAAATCTAAATACTGCCTATCATTAATAATATGAACATTTCACAAAGCCATTCTCACAATCAACAGCCTGTGGTGAAATACAAATAAAATAAAACAAGATTGTAGCCAACGTAAATGCAAATAAAGACATGTGCAAAAAGAACACTCAAATATGTTCTGTAATTATATTGGCATGTTATGTAATTCATCCTCATAAATAATAAGGTAAACAGAACACAGTCATGTTTAAAACTGATTCTTGTCAATGTCTCTGTCAGGTGGAGCAGAAAGACAAATAGATGATTATTGATAGATAGATAATAGATAGATGGTCATTATTGTCCCTTGGGTGAAGTAGTTTTTATAGTATATGTCGTCATCAGCTACAGAATCATAATGTTCATTTATATGCGTTTAGTCCGTTTCATTTTTAAATGTGTTCCATCGTGACGCATGTCTTAACCATTTTGAAAGGTGCAAAAAATCTATTTATGCAGAACTATTTCTTATTTACAATTAGATTAATACCAACATCTGTAGATGATCAGATACAGTCAAATTGATGGTTATAAAAAGCCATTCCATCTCAATGCGTATTGACGCACAATGGATGATCTTGCGCTGTTAGAAGATAATAAAAGCCTAATAGTGCATTTTATTTAGTGGCGCCTTTCATAATAACAGGATTTCTGGCGACTGGCACTTTCCAGAGGGAATTGGCTGACAGGTCAGGGTTATCTCAGCCAACCCTTAGCCGGGTTATGACAGACGTGTTAGTTATAATAGGCTTGTTGCATAATTAGACTATATTAATTTTCCATACACCGCTGGTGAACAGGCAAATACAAAAGCACAATTTGCAGCTATATGTCTGGTTTCCCAAATGTATCAGTGCTATTGAATGCACTCATTAGACTCAGAGAAAATGCTGTCATTAATGTAAGCATTTTCATTCCATCGATGTCCAAATAATTTATGATGTAGACATATTGCTCAATAATTTAACTAATCTTCCCTCAACCGTGGCAGAGTTTCGTGATGAAGCGCTAGACGCTTTTTGGCATCGACTTTGATGTCTGGACATTTTTTTTATTACAGACATGGTCCGACTCTCAGGATGTGGCATTCACAGTGTCTGCAAACTTTTGCCACTCCAACGCCTTTTTGGCATTAGTAATGGCCACATTGTGCCCTCCAAACAACATTTTCCTCCTCTTTTACACCTTGCCTACAATAATTTCTACTTCATATTGAGTGAAGTTTCTGTTTTTGGTTTTCCTCTCTGTTTGCTATGATTTTTCAACCAATGAATATTAATTTTGGGGCGTTTCACTGACTATTTATGGGCAATTATGGGCGTGACATGCAGTCGCAAAAGCTTAGCCACATTTAGAGTTGAGTGTGATTTTTAAAACGGCGTAGGACGTGCGTGCGCACAGTTTTATAAATCTGAATATTTCTTTGCGTACGCTTGTCCTATATTTCGCCCATACGCCACTTCTGACTTAAATCCACCACAAAGTTTTATAAATGAGGCCCCTCGTCGGTGCAATTAATGATGAGGCAGAACAGAAAACCAGCAGGCTCCGGCCCATGTAGGGAATAATTTGAGTATCCCAGCCAAGGGTGTAGGAATGACTTTGATATTGGGGACACACAATATATTTTTCACAAATTGTTTTTATTATTGCTGAGGACCACATTGCCTGTCTGTAACATTGGGGGGACATGTTCCCCCATCCCCCCCTGTTCCTACATCCTTGTTTCTGTTTATTGATTGAGGAACTTGCATTGAACAGGCAGCAACTCAACCTCCATCCTTGGGTTTAATCCATTACAATCATGAATACATTTTAAAACCTCACACCCTGCAGTGCCACCTGCCTCTACTTTTGTCTCTTTCATGGCTGCATCACGGTTCTCCTAATAAATTAACAATTGTAGCCTATATGATACTGCAAACAAAGTAATTGTGGACTTCTATATGCCCAGTTATGTTTATCTTGGGCTCTTCTGTATGTGGAAAATTTTTAATAGGCACAAACTTTCACATATTCATCATTAATTCCTTGTAAGACCTTACCTCACACCCTCCATCTGTTACTTCATCTGTAAGTCGTTCATGTGCCACTCCTTCCTCACCTGCCTCCTCCCTGATGGTACCAGCATTCTCCTGATGACACATTATATATATTTTTTAAGTGTAAATCTAAGCTTGGTAAATGATATGTAATGTTGTCCTGTCCTTGTGTAAAATGTGTAATATACTTACACTAACGTTACGTTACTCTTTGTAAAAAACATTAGTAACGTTATGTCCTTTGATTATGGTTTTTATTTTTTGTGGGGTGGCATAATGCATAAATTAGATGACAGAACATTTTACTTTTTCTAAGGTTAACACAGAGAAATCGATTGCCCGCTATGTGGCTAGCTATCTAACGTAACGTTAGTTAGCACCTCTCGCAAATCATAACACACGTGCCATTCAAATTTCCATTGTTGATTTAATCATCATAAGCCACTTATTTTTTTATATTTTTTATTTAACCTTTATTTAACCAGGTAAGTTGACTAAGAACAATTTCTTATTTACAGCAACAACCTGGGAGCAATTAGGGTAAAGTGTCTTGCCCAAGGACACAACAACAACATTTGGCTCAGTCGGGAATCGAACTGGCAACCTTCTGACTACAAGTCTGACTCCCTACCCACTGAGCCAACTGCGCCCCTTATCCATAATTAAAGTTTAAAAAGCTTGCTAACTTCAACCGCATGACAGAGATTTACCTCGACAAAGTCGAGTCTTATTCAAGTTCAAATCTGGTGCGCAACAATAACAGTTTATGAAGGTGCGCACCGGTAACGTGTTTTTATGTTCCTAGTAATGTTAACTTCTCTCTACCAATCAGATGCTCCGACTATAGGTGAAAATTGAAGAATATGAAGTGAATGGCGAATGGTGATTATTCAAACAGCATGAAATGGGAAGGATATCTTCTTTGTCGTGCTTTCAAAATAAAAGGTCCAAATGTACAGTTTTTGTCCCTGCGGTATAGGCTAGTTTTTGGGTGGGACACATGCAGCATTTTTTCATATTGAGGGGGACATGTCTACCACGTCCCCCCCGGATTCCTACGCTAATGATCCCTGCTCTAACATATTACATTTCCACTTGTTTTTCTCTCTGAAATGCAGCATTCGTTTGGTAAATCCAGTTCATTTCAGTTAATTCTGAAAGTCATTTCACAACAATAATGTAATTAATTGAATGTGTCATAGATACATACGTCACAGATTTTCATTTACTAACTACAGTATAGTTTGCTTGTCTCCTTGTATCAGGGACTGTGCAGGTGGGAGACCACATGGGGGCAGTGTAGCTTCTGGGAGCAGCGTCACCATGGGTGAGACTAAACTGCCCCCACAGGAGGAGTGTTGAAACAGCAATATATACGCTCACCTGGTTCCCACAGAGATTTTTATAAACGTTTCCGATCACACACATTCACACAGCTCTTTCCATATTGTCCATACAGTCGTCCCCCTCCCCCACGCACACACACACACATGACCTCCCATAACCCCAGTGGTGCATGCCGCCAGGACCAATGTTGATGTTATTTCGCAGCCCCTTGGGCACCATACTGAAGCACTGCAGATTCTCTACATCCTGAGTGGAAGCGAGTGCTACCGAGCGGTTTGGAGCTTTCTCCTGCCCTTCCACTGGCCGACTCTCTCACACAGAAATGTACACACACAGCCTCCCAGCTGCCTAGCTCGGCTAGGAACTTCTAGGTACGCTGAAGATTTATGAGGACCTCACAGTTGGAGGCTCAAGACCTATGCAGAGGGCCAAAGGGTTTGTTCTTTATACAATAACATCCAAACTCACCACCACAGCGGAGAGGACATGGAAGCCCAGGGGCCATGGCTCTAGGTTGGCAGAGCAGAGCATGGTTAAGGCTGAGCTGGACAAGCTTTATTACCTGATGATTAATTAGTTAAGGTATGTCATTAAACTAGGGGCTGGAAAATCTGTAACTTCTGATGACTCGTTAGGTAAGTAAGTGTAGTTATTGGTAAATGGGTCAGAAGCAGATAATACAAAACAAATGCAATGTATTGAGATACCGTACATTTTAACCAAAAGCAATGTAATTAAAATAGTCTTTGTTTACACTATTATCCCTGTGCACTTGAAAAAGTGCCCCCTTCAAAGGACCCTTTTTGATACACTTAGAACCCTTGCTACAGAGAATTCTACAAGGAACCAAAAAAGGGGTCTATTTTGAATCAGTACTGTTTCTTACAAGAACCATAAAAGTACAGTATGGCGCAAAAGTTTTAGGCAAATGTGAAAAGATGCTTTATGTAGAATGCTGTCAAAAAATAGACATATTAACACTTTATATTTATAAATTTATCAATTAAATCACTGTGTGCAAGTGTAGCCTACCTAGAAGAACTGATGCTGTTTCGAAGACAATGGGTGGTTACACCAAATATTGAATTGATTTAACTTTAGTATCTGCCTGTCCTTCTCAACATTGAGGACACATTACTTTTGACCAAATCACCAACTCCATTTGTAGAAATTCAGCCCCAATCTTGAAAGGAACCTCCACGTCCTTCACTGTTGCCTGCAGACTCATTCTTCTACCGCTCTCCAGCCCTTCGGCAAAGAAACTGCCTTCTGCTACGGACACATATTTCTAATTTTGACTCATCAGTTCAGTGCACCTGCTGCCATTTTTCTGCACCCCTGCTCCTGTTTTTTCATGTATAATTGATTCGCTTGGCCTCGATTCCTCGTCGGAGGTATGGCTTTTTGGCCGCAAGTCTTCCATGAAGGCCACTTCTGACCAGATGTCTACGTACAGTAGATGGGTGTACCAGGGTCCCACTGTTTTCTGCCAATTCTGAGCTGATGGCCCTGCTGTACATCTTCCGATTGTGAGGGGAAGTAAGCATGACGTGTCTTTTATCTGCTGCAGTGAGTTTCCTTACCCAACCACTGCATTTACGGTACTCAACGTTGCCCATTTCATTGTGCTTCTTCAAAAGAGCTAGGGCAGCACATCTGGAAACCCCTGTCTACCAAGGAGAGATCTTGCTGATGCATTATAACTACCTTGTGTCATGTTCGTCTTTTCACAGTAAACTGTCAACAGCACCCCCACATTGTTAGCAGAGTTCGGCTGTTCCTCACCCAGGTTTATTCCTCCTACACAGCTGTTTCTGTTTCGTTTAACGATTGTGTTTCAACCTACATGTTGGATTGATTATCATTAGCACCTGTTTGATATAATTGTTTCATCATACACCTGACGATATGCCTACAATGAATGGATGCTGTTTTGAAGACAAAAGGTGATCACATCAAATATCGATTTTATTTAGATTTTTCTTCCGTTCACTGAATTTGCATTCTGTTAATTGACAAATATTTTTAAAGCATTCTTACTTTACAGCATTTGTTCACACTTGCCTAAAACTACAGTACTGTATATCCTATAAGCATATGTATAGAAACCTTATTGGAACCCATTTTTACTGACAATACAGTAGTGTGTTTACAGGAACAACTGCTAGCCTGTCCAACTGAGCAAAATATTTTGAAAGACGGCTTTTCAACGTCTATTCAATGTCTTTTCAACCACAAAGACGTCTTTTCAACGTCTTTTCAACCTCAATTGCTTAGAGGGTAGCTTCATTTAACCATAGGAAAACTAATTACTATTTAAACCCTAACCTTACTGTAATGTCATACCTATGCTACAGCACTGTATTTACTCTAGTAGCATTTTGTTAAAGAGCCACCCAACACAGGCCGTCTTTAGTTTCAATCTCTGTGGTCCTTTAGCGTTAAGGGGCAGCCTCAGTGTATCACATTAATATCGAAGTTGAAGAGGTTTTTGTGAAGTACCTCACCGTTTATTTTATTTTGTGCGTTCAACATTTAACCTCCCTCTTCCTCTCTCTTTCTCTCTCATATTCCGAGCCCCTTACCCTCTTTCCTTCTCCCTCCGTCTCTCTCTTTTTTCCTTCTCTTCTTTCCGTCTTTCCCACTTTCTCTTTCCTGTTCCGGACAGTTTAACACATGCCAGACCTCTCCAGACTGTGTGTGTGTGGGGATGGCTGGGGAGGAGGCGGGGTTAGTAGAAGTGATGAAAGACCAGTCATAACATGTGCAAGAACCTGCCATTAGCACATGTGCTACTTTCATACATTTCATATTTCACATTTGAGCTTTTCATTACCTATTGTTTGAACGGAATAGCCTTGGTTTATTATCAAATGCCCAATAATTGCTATGGATAGAGTTAAGCTTTGCAGAAATACACACACCAACCCACAAACCGGCATGAAGAAAGGATCTTTCACACACACACAAACTACAGATCCCTTTGTCTATCTGAGTTTTTTGGACAGGATATCCTATTGATGTATTTCTGAAGTGAACATGATTTGATATGCTGACCTCTGCCATTTTGGTTATGAGGAAAAGGGTGTTTTTCCAGAGAGTAATGAGGGGCTACAGGATTACTGGTTCCAGACTGGAACCAGGTTAGTGCACTGTACTTTACACATGTACACCCTCACACATGCACAACCAGTTGCAACCACACACACACTGTAAAAAAATAGTTCTGTAAAAAAACAGTAACAAGTACTGGTAACAAATATACCAGTACTTTTTCTATAATTTTACCTACATTTCCTTCAAGACAATAACAGAAAATACTTTATAAACACAGTAAATGCCCATTAACATGCAGAGCTGATATTACTTTGTAACAAATATCTACTGTACAAAATTGACAAATTACCAGAACTTTTTTTTCCACTGATATTTTTTAGAGTGCACTGTCTGACTGACAGCCTATGTCTTGTGCCAGATCATGTGTCGAAACGCCATCTAGTTCTCAACAAAATAAGATTGAGGTAACTGCTATTCGTCGAAGTCACTGAAAGTGTGTCCTACACAGTCCCAACATGGTCCTAACGGTCTCTGAATTTATTTTGATACTGTAGACTCAAAACTGGTTCCACGGAGGGCTTAGTGTATGCTGGTTTTTGGTCTTTCCTTTTAATTAGTGCCCATTTAGGACCTACATTGCCAGTTGAGGGGAGATCCTACCCAATTAGTGACCTAATCAATCAGTCAGGTACAAGGTGAGAGCAAAAACCTGCATACACTAGGCTCTTGTGTGTAGGGCGTCACCTCTTAATAATATCAAATGATCTTCCAATAAAGCTGAATGGTAGTGATATCATCCTTGTGGTTTATAAATCTGAATACTGGGCTGTGAAATATAATACATACGTTGAAAATGTTTTCTGAAACACTAACATGATGACGAATGGGAAAGTTAGCTATGATAGTGGATGAGATATTGATATTAATGGTTTTATTGACAGTACGTGCAAGTTCCTGATAATACACCATTGATCTACCTCCCGTAACTAAGCATCTCACTGTATAGGGCCCACCTGTTTTAATCTGGCAATACACTTCTTGTAATCTGCCACCTAAGAAACACATTTGTTTATGGTTCTGATTCAGCGCTGTGAGAACGGCTGAGTCCAGCACTGCTGTCCAAATTCTAATAGTGTATCAGATCTGGTCCCTCATTTTTACATTCATGTTGACATAAAAGGCTTAACAGATCCTATATTATTACTCCAAATCTTAGACATTGTAAATCACTAGTTATATGGTTTCTGCTATTTTCCCTAACATGTTGTAAAGTGCTTAGAGCTCCACGACCTTGTGGAAGGAGGCTGGTCAATCACGTTACATCTCCCATGGCATTTCTTTATAACTCTTGCCCTAACCATGCATTTCTTTATAACTCTTGCCCTAACCATGCATTTCTTTATAACTCTTGCCCTAACCATGCATTTCTTTATAACTCTTGCCCTAACCATGCATTTCTTTATAACTCTTGCCCTAACCATGCATTTCTTTATAACTCTTGCCCTAACCATGCATTTCTTTATAACTCTTCAATTTTGTTTTCTTTATTGCTCTAATCATGCAGTCCTCTGCTCATAATGGAATGCATCTGTCCAGCCCATCCGCTCTTGCTGCTGGCATCTCCATCTCTTCATTGTCCTTTTTAATCTAGCATGCTGTTAAACTGGTTGTCATCAGAGGGGAGCAGGTTATATAGAAATCCTGTTGGGACAAGAGTTAAAACCAAACTTGTGTCTGTATTGATATGTGAAACATGTCAATGTGTAGCCTACTGTACATATGGGGACTTGAAGTACCCAAAAAAACAGTCACACATGACAAAATATTTCTGGTTTAGGGCTTGTTTTTAGAACGTAGTGGTTGTGGTTAATTTTAGGTTTAGGCATTACTGGTTAATTTAGGGCTTTGTCTCAGGGCCCCAAAAAGGTTAGAAACACAACGGTGTGTGTCTCTGCTTGGTCATATGTGGGACATTTTAGATACATAGACCACCAGTGGTATTGCTGTGGTAGGAAGTCAGCCAATTAATTGTATTAAATTTCAGACCAGGCTGAAACTAACAGCCAGGACAGAAATAGCATTTCACATGAATGAAACAGATATCACAGAATCAGACTCAGATTGTACTAAAATAAATATTACAGGAGCAGATTCAGACATAAGTGAAACTTAACTGAAACGCAGGGACTTCTTAGGGTGGAGAGGCAGATTCAAATTAGAGAGTGTGTCTCTAAACAACCTGCTCTCGGTCAGTAGCGTTCATTTTTCCTCTCCTCACTTCTAATGTACCCTCACTCTTGTTTCCTGCTTTAATTTCATCCCTAAGGACCAAACACTGTCCTGCAACAGGACTCCACTTTACACAAACTCAGGTGGAGGCTGGCTTTGGTTAAGGGTGACCTTAACTGCCAAAGGATTATTTTTAGAAAATGGAATGCACGCTTGGATGTGTTAATACAAATTTGTTTAGTTAGTGTATTTGTCCAGAAGCCTTTTGATTTTTTATAGGCGATTCTACAAACATTTTTTTTTTCTTGATGGAAAGGTGGGGATAGTCCCTGGGACTTTCTTCCATTTTGGACCTAAAATACAGAGCCCAGCTCTGCCTAGTGCTGGTTTTGTGTCAGGGATCTAGTGGTCGGAAAAGCCAGCAGGGCAGTGACAGCATGTGGCAATTTGGCAATGAAAAACAGACGAGATTGGTGGTAAACTAAAGTGTCCTGACGACTGCCGAGGAAAATAATAAAATGCTCAGTGACTGGGAATGGCATTCTGGGAATGAAAAAATATCCCTGGAAGAGTTAGGAAAGTGCTAAGGAACAACTTAAAAATGCCTGCAAGAAAATACATTGACAAAAATTAAAGCTGCAAAGTGGATGACATCTCTGTCTACGATTGTTTCATGGGTCAAGGAAATTACGCTTATGTCAACCAAATCTGTGTCTAATTCCATTTCGCTAAGAACGGCCAGCAAAAGATTTTTGGTATTAACTAAAACAACACATCTATTTAGAGATGACACTGTCCTCAAAGCCACAGCAATAGCCTGGGCAGAGATCTGTTGGTGCTCCGTGTCCAGCGTCTATGGTCATTGTCATGCCAAATTGTCCAAGACAAGAAAAACAGATCTGGGACCAAGCTTTCACCGCAAAGTATTACGTCTCAGAATCAGAAACCTTCCCGACAAAGAAATACTGTCTTTGAAGAATGCTGTGGGGTAAATCAAACTGTAACAGCTGCCAAGATAGCCGAGAGAAAACAGATCGGTCTCATCCTTTTGATTACCCAGAAAATTGACTTTCTGCTCTAAACATAAATTCCAATCACTGTTCTGCTCGTGTAGACTTGTGCAGATTTACTTCAGGCCTCATAGACAAGCACTTCTAGGAGCCAAGAACTGAATATGAATTCTTCCAGACTCACCCCCCTACCGCCATATCGTTAACATTGTGAACTCTTTATGTTGTCGTTGTGCGAAAGTGCATTTTGGACAACCTGTCTAGTTTGAAACCCTCTTTTTTAACATCTGGACATTGTAAAACATCTGGAGAAGGGCAGTAAATCACAGTTTCCTTTTGCAAATGCACTAAAAATGTTGTGTGTCTTTTTCATCTCAGGAGTTTCCCCTATAGACGTAGGTTCACTCATTCATTCATCAGCAGCCTCTTATTTCTTTTTGTGTCACTACAAGAGGAGAACAAGCATTAGGGGAGAGCGTCCTCTTTCAAATCTGAGCAGCGTCTATTGCATTTAACTAGAGGTAAAGCCATGAGTAATTTAGCTGAAATCTTTTTTCCGAGTCACATTTGTATTGCATACTGTACATTTACTGAATGTATTACTCTAAAATTAGTTTCAGTTTCATGGGGAGGAATGAGGAATGATGAATCAATTGCAAGGTAAAGTTAATTAGAAGGCCATGAAGATTTATGGACTAAATTGGATATTTATCTTGTACACTGGGGTTTAAATTCGTAGCCTAATGATTGTAGCCATGATATGTTTTGTGATGACAAAGAATAGGATATAATGTCCCACGTGAAACACACCCTATGTAGCTGTGGTCTCCTTAACTGCTTTGTGGGTTTAGGATTTGATTTTTAGACCAGTGATCTCCAATCAAAGTGTTTCTTGTCTGATCTCCCATTCAAACACAATCCAGGTCCTAACCTGGTTAATTATAGAGGCAGGACAGTGGTGAGATGCATTTGAAAATGTGTTGACAAAAACAAGGGGAGCATATCCATATCAATCCCATTTGAGGCTTCCCTGGAGAAGCGTGAACTACACTCTGTCCATAACAGTGATGGTCTTGGACTGTATACTGGCTTCGAAGGGCCAGGACATGATGTGCCTCTCTTTTTCTGTTGGCTGAAATAAAATGATGAGAGCAAATGTAACCTTGCATTTCAGTCACGGTTTCTTGCAGTGCGTCGATGGAGGATGAATTCAGCAGACATACTTATGAAATAGCGATTACGGAATATTTTTCAAATGTATTCTTACTGTGTCCAATTAAACTAACCTAATTTTATCAGCATACGGAGTGGGAATACAGTAGAGTACTGTATGACTGCACTATGCTTGTTTTTTAAGCTTTATTCATATATTTTATTTTGATGTAACATTTTAAGGTAAAGTTTTTTGATTGATGTTGTAAATTAAACACAGGAATTTATTGATCAGCATAGAACATTCCACCCATTCATTCCACATGTCCGACACTTGAAGGGAAATGCCGCTATCCGAATAATAAAGAGATTTTTTGTGAGATGCACACTTCTCTCCAAACCATTTAAACTGGGTGTGTAACAATGTTCTGATGGTTCACTCAGGAGACACTTCACCAGAAATCAAGCTTAATTTGCCAGATTTTTATGAGCACAGTTTTATTGTGTTTAGTGCAGACATGGAGAGCTTTTCAAAAATGCATGATTGAATAGCAAGTTATATTGGTAACACAATGTCTTAGTTCTGCACATTCTTGGAAAAATGATCCATTGCGCAACATGTATAACAGCCATAATGTTCCAAGCATATTGACAGATATCGTAGTCCACAGGCCACTTCAACACCTTGGCTATTGCCAAGAATTATGAGAAATACAAACAGCCAACGTCAATAACGTATTGCTTTAATGTATTCTCAGTCTCAGCATTCATAGATTTTGCCCTGGACAACAACGTAGGAGTTGAAACTTTTTTAACCGTCTTTTATCCTTTTATGGTGTTGTGGTACGCATATTATGAACTTCTAGCCTACATATCATATAAAACAACCATAAAAAATAATATAATTCTTAGAAGTGCAAGATGACTTCGTTGCTGGTTCTCATTGACTAACCATCCCGCAATTAAATCCATCGGGATTTCATCATCCTACTATCCTTTCGATCCGATTTGATACTCGTAATCGTTCTATTGATCACGCTATTAATCCATTTATCATTTATCCAAATGTTTGAATAAACATTTTAGAATGCATCATATTATAACATGTACGAAGAATTTTCCGATTTAGACCCTAATAGGATGAAAGTAATTTTTGTGTGGATTGTTATTGTCCGTGATTGGTAAATTGTTATTATTTCCGCTGCAGGTCCCGTTGCATTTCTGAAAACCTCAATTTGCTCGTCCGGCTGTCTGTAAATAAACGCATGGAGTGTATAGGTGTAAATGAATCCCTTTCTATATCGAACAAACACATTGTCATATAACCTAATCACTAATGAATCAAATGGATTAGCCTGACGCTGGGTAAAAAAACATCATGCGTCATCAGTGTTTCAGGACATAACCTATTTTATACTTGATGTCACCAGTGTTCTGATGCCATCATCCCTCCCAGGGCCGGATTAGGAAACCGGGCAAATGGGGCCTTGGCCCCAGGTCATCTACCAATGTTCAGAGGCACCTGACACACTCTGCTGTGAATGCAAAATGTAGATAGAAAGACCGATAGTGCTTGAATATGTTAACCATTTAGCCCTTCAAGTGCCCTGTGACTGCACTTTCTATACCTCAACCAATACCAGGGCCCTTCTACAACTCATACCAGGGCCCTTCTACAACTCATACCAGGGCCCTTCTACAACTCATACCAGGGCCCTTCTACAACTCATACCAGGGCCCTTCTACAACTCATACCAGGGCCCTTCTACAACTCACACCAGGGCCACCCGTTTCCACCTAAATGCTTAGCAGGACACCTTCACAAACCATACTAAGGCCCCTCGTTTACAAACTATACGCGGGTCTGTCCACAACCAATACCAGGGCCTCTAACTACCAGAGTGAGTTAGATAATATATTTGTACTCAAATGTTTGCATACCCCTGGAGAATTGGTAAGAGATGTACCGTTTAAAAAAAAAACATTAGTGAGGAGGCATTTTTTTGTTCTTCTCATGGGATTCATATTCAACTGTAGGTCATATCAGAATGGCACAATCACAAAACAAAATATGGAAACAAATAAAATAATTAAATGACCCCTGGTCAAAAGTCTACATACCCTCAGTTCTTAATACGGTGTATTGCCCCCTTTAGCATAATTGACAGTGTCCAGTAGTTTGTGATAGTTGTCTATGAGGCCCTGCATTCTTGCAGGTGTTATAGCTGCCCATTCGTCTTGGCAAAATGCCTCCAGGTCATGCAAAGTCTTTGGTCGTCTTGCATAAACAGCAAGTTTCAGATCTCCCCAGAGTGGCTTGATTATATTAAGATCAGGAGACGGTGATGGCTACTTCAGAACCTTCACCTTTTTCTGCTGTAACAACTGGAGGGTCAACTTGGCCTTGTGCTTAGGGTCATTGTTGTGCTGGAAAGTCCAAGTGCAGAAGAATGCAAATTGTATGCAAGTATTGTATTCCCCCAACATCAATATAAGAGACTGGTGGAGTTACTATTATTAATAAATTATTATTATTTGACAAAATATTGATTTCTGAACTCTTCTTACCTTAACCCATTAGTATTTTGTTGTTTAAAAATGAATATGTAATGGGCGGGAAGGGCCTTCAAAGACATTCGTGCCCAGGGGCCTCGTAGTATGTAGATCTGTCCTTGGTCCCACACACACACCTGCATTGTGTTATGTCATTAGCTAATGTATATATATGTTGCCCTGCACTCGTGAGTGTGTTCTTGTCCATTGCTTCATGGCTACGGCTCGTCAGTTCTTTCTTATTTTCTAATGCGACGTAGAAAAGGATGATGTAAGTCTGCGCTCTAAAGATAGTCCTCTTTAAGAAAATATATTTGGTACTGGTGCGTCAGTATCAAAATGAGTAATGAAAAGAATAGGAGACCCGCACACAGATGAAAAAAAGGACAAAGTCCAACAATGGAGGCATTTAAATAATCAGCCTTTGCACTGACGATGGCTTGACTGGCCGAAACGTTTGTATTTATTCACTTTTTGCACTTCGCACTAATGCTACGTAGACACACAGGCTATGACCTGTGCACTGTGGAATGAGCCCTTTGTCACCAGACCTGGCCTTCCTGCAGTACAATTAACCCTTGTGTCATTCTGAACCCAAATTAAAGCTTTTTCCATCAAAATATTTTTATACTTTTATGTAAACAAGGTCTTTTTACCCTAAATTCCAAATCAAAGTGAAAAGTTTGTGGTAATGGGTTGGACTGGAGTAACGGGCCCTGTCCACTAGGCACTTCAAAGACGAATTTCGCATAGCGAAATTTCGCCTCCCATTCATTTTCAATTGGGTCACGTGACAGTGCGCGCGGGGCAGTGTGGGATACCTGGCGATGCGAAGCTACCGTGAGAAGCGCAGAAAGATAGGATGAATCCTATTTTATGCAAATTTGAGACGAATTTCGGTAGTC
>JACXGM010014424.1:0-22116 GCA_016801145.1 Umbra pygmaea
CTGTGTTTGACCCCCTTTCGCCTTCAGAACTGCCTTAATTCTACGTGGCATTGATTCAACAAGGTGCTGAAAGCATTCTTTAGAAATGTTGGCCCATATTGATAGGATAGCATCTTGCAGTTGATGGAGATTTGTGGGATGCACATCCAGGGCACGAAGCTCCCGTTCCACCACATCCCAAAGATGCTCTATTGGGTTAGGATCTGGTGACTGTGGGGGCAATTTTAGTACAGTGAACTCATTGTCATGTTCAAGAAACCAATTTGAAATGATTAGAGCTTTGTGACATGGTGCATTATTCTGCTGGAAGTAGCCATCAGAGGATTGGTACATGGTGGCCATAAAGGGATGGACATGGTCAGAATCAATGCTCAGGTAGGCCATGGCATTTAAACAATGCCCAATTGGCACTAAGGGGCCTAAAGTGTGCCAAGAAAACATCCCCCAAACCATTAAACCACCACCACCAGCCTGCACAGTGGTAACAAGGCATGATGGATCCATGTTCTCATTCTGTTTACGCCAAATTCTGACTCTACCATCTGAATGTCTCAACAGGAATCGAGACTCATCAGACCAGGCAACATTTTTCCAGTCTTCAACTGTCTAATTTTGGTGAGCTCTTGCAAATTGTAGCCTCTTTTTCCTATTTGTAGTGTAGATGAGTGGTACCCGGTGGGGTCTTCTGCTGTTGTAGCCAATCCGCCTCAAAGTTGTGCGTGTTGTGGCTTCACAAATGTTTTGCTAAATACCTCGGGTGTAACGAGTGGTTATTTCAGTCAAAGTTGCCCTTCTATCAGCTTGAAGCAGTCGGCCCATTCTCCTCTGACCTCTAGCATCAACAAGGCATTTTCGCCCACAGGACTGCCGCATACTGGATGTTTTTCCCTTTTCACCCCTTTCTTTGTAAACCCTAGTAATGGTTGTGCGTGAAAATCCCAGTAACTGAGCAGATTGCAAAATACCTAGACCGGCCCGTCTGGCACCAACAACCATGCCATGCTCAAAATTGCTTAAATCACCTTTCTTTCCTATTCTAACATTCAGTTTGGAGTTCAGGAGATTGTCTTTACCAGGACCACACCCCTAAATGCATTGAAGTAACTGCCATGTGATTGGTTAGGTAGATAATTGCATTAATGAGAAATTGACCGGGTGTTCCTAATTATCCTTTAGGTGAGTGTATTCATATTTCAAGTAATTTGTTTTTACAAAAGGGTTTCCTGAAAATGTAATTCATGAGATTAAAGATGAAAGTCCACACATCTTGATTGTTTCCTTTTAAATGCATTGTGGTGGCGTACAGAGCCAATATGATGACAATTTGTGTCACTGTCCAAATATGTTCGGAGCTGACTATATCTTACTGTAAACATTTTATAGCTACTTTTCATTGCTCAGAAAGCCATGACTTTGTTTTCATATGAAACAATGTCCATATTGTACATTATCTATAATAATACTAGAATGTAAAATTTTCTCAACATTTATTCTTAACAAATATTTTGGGTGCATACATAAAGTATATCATAGATTGCAGAAGCTGGCTAGATGTCAAATGGAAAAGATGCACTCACTCTCTCCTCGATTGTCCTCACTAACAAACATGGTAATGTCTTCTCAATGCTATAGATAGGCACACAGAGCAAGCAAAATCCCTCTGATCATTATCGATTAATAAAATAATAATAATAATAACCTATATTTATATAGCACCTTTCATACAAGGAATGCAGCTCAAAGTGCTTTACATCAATACAAGTCAAATAAAGTGGAAGAAATTTGCATCAATAAAAACATTTACATCAGTAACAGAGAAATGTAAATAGTTAAATTCAAAGCATAAAAAGCATAGAGCACATTTGCAGGCAGTCAAATAGAAATATACTTATTTAAATGCTATAGTGAAAAGATAAGTTTTCAACAGCTTTTTGAATATATCAATCAATGGTGCTTCTTTGATATTTTTTGGTATTGTGTTCCATAGTTTTGGAGCATACTTAAAAAAATCAGCATCTCCAATTTTTCTGTGGGTGGGATTTTGTATCATTAGCAGGTTAGCTGTGGGAGATCTCGCCTTTTGGTTCTTGTTAAGAGTATCGCTGCTGAGTTTTGGATGAGTTGAATCTTATCTAAATACTTTTTTGGGAGGCCTGTAAGGAGGGCGTTGCAGTAGTCCAGTCTAGTTGTGACAAATGCGTGAATTAGTTTCTCTGCATCTTTAGAGATTAGTTGGGTCTATATCAGAAACAAACATTGAACGACAGAGGAAGCTGTGTGCTCAGCAACCTAATTTAGCATAAAAAAGTGTCTGCTTATCAGAGTTTCAAATTAGCTTGGAATCAAGCCATGAGTTGCTTTGTTGAAGTGAAAAGTATTTCAGTTCAAATACATTGTTGAGTTGTGCATAAACATAATAGCATTGTGCAAAGATTTTTGTTTAAAGGTGTGCAGTGCGTAAAGTGTGTAACGTAATTAATAAATGTATTGTGGAGTTTTGCATTAAGGTAATATTAGCAGTAGGACCACCAACCCGGTAAGACAATATTTCCCATGAACAGCAAAAGTGGGGGAACACGTTTATTGTTGGTTTGTTTTATATTCCTCTTGATCCCTTTTGTGTCTAGATCCAAGGGTGTAGGAACAGAGGGGGATGGGGGGGACATGTCCCCTCCAATGTAACAGACAGGCAATATGGTCCCCCCCAATAATAAGAACAATTTGTGAAAAAAATATGGCGTGTCCCCACAAAATCAAACTTGTTCCTACGCCCTTGTCTAGATCCCAGTACATATTTTTGAATTTTTTAAAGTGAGTAAATTTTACATGATTTGGTAAGTTGTTTCATTGAACTTCTGTGTTCATATGCTATACAATTTGCAGGCCTGCCTTGAAGAGTGCAAAATGGAAATTCAAAACCTAAGCTAAACCCTGCTGATATTTCTTATTGGTTGTGTTCCATCTTCATGTTTAAGCACCGCTTTCGGCGTATTGTGATTCTCCAAAATAATCAGTGACGATAACAAAACCAGGAACAATGCATATAATTATTTCTGCCCAAGGGAGATTGCAAAGTGATTGACAGAGGTTCCATAGCATCAGCAAAGAGTAGAGGAGAAAGTGTGCATCCCTGATGGATGTCTATGGCCAAGTCAGACCTCCAGGCACTAATGTGCCTAGTCTCGCCCCTAGGCGACATCATTTGTTTTCCCCTTTAGGCAGTGAAAAAACATTGTTATGTAGGAAGAGTTGGTATACACAATTGGTGAGAAGTGTAAACTAATAGAGATCAGATAGGCTACAAAACCAAACTGCAAGAACACGTATCGCCACGTGACCTTGTCATGAGTAGTTATGATGAGGTTAAGTGTCCCACTTTAATAAAACCAGTTTATTTCTCGAAAATAACTGTTGGTATTAGCAAGTATTTTAACATGAACATTTTGAGGAACAAGATTGGGCAGAATTATGTGCAATTTTTAAATCCCTGATCTTTTTTAAATTAGTAAAATAGAAGGCTGAATGAGAGTGGGTGGCAAAACAGCCTTTTCAAATGAATCATTACAAATGTAATGTACAGCAACAGCAGAGTTAAGGGTTTTGTGAATTGCTTATAGAATTCTACAGGACACCCATTGGGCCCAGATGATTTTTCACTTTAATTTCATTGAACAGCAATGGATTTTCTATTGGCAGCGATTGTGTTAAATTTTATGTTTTGCAAACACAATTTGTCATGACTAAATAATCAACTAGAGGTTCAAACATATAGATTTGAGAATAGAATGATCTATACATGTGTGATGATGTGGGTGTTGGAAGGAGGCAGAATGTGGGTTATCCACATCGCTCTCTTTATTGTGGTCTGTGGCATATGACAATAAACTTCTACGTAATCACAAGGCAGATTTTACTCACAATACACGTAAGACAGTGCGATATGGATGAGCTGAGTATATAGTATATAAAGTAAACCTTTACACGGCAGCATTACCTACTGTACACATGATGCACACAGAACAAGGGAGCAGAGAACATAGATATACAAACATTAATTGGAGACAAGGAGCAGCTGATGATAATGATTGGATAAACTATGACAGTGTGATGAAGTACAATTAATGAAATCTAGAAAGTGACATGTGCGTCCTGGCCACAGGGTGGACACAACCCCCCCATGGCACTGTCCCCATTCTAAACTGTGACAGAGCCCCCCAAAGGCATGGATCCCAGACGCAGACCCCAAAGAAGCAGGGGGGCGCCCGGAAAGCCACCCACCAGCACAGAGAAAGACGAGGCAGGAGGCCAGACCTGCCAAATGAGGGTGTAGAGCTCTCATCACCGACACAGCATGAGGCGCGGCCAGCATTGAGGAAGGGGACAGGGCAGCAGACATCGGTGCAAGGGGGTTGAGCTGCAGGCACTGGTGCAGGCTCGGCAGCAGTGAAGGAGCCTCGTCCTTGGCTGCCGATGAAGACATGGCAGCAGGGGGCGGTGCCTCTTCCTAGGCTGCCAGCAATGGTGGTGTTGAAGTCTGAGTACTATCCCAGCTAGCAGTGCTGGTGGTGTAGTACCTACAGTACTTGACATGGTATAAGCACAAAATAGAAATTACTGGCAGTAAGTAGATCTAACCCTTCTCCTCACATACACAGGTTACAATGACACACACAGAGCAAGGGAGCAGAGGAAACATACTGTACAAACACTAATTGGAGAGAAGGAGCAGCTAATGATAATGATTAGTGGATAAACTACGATAGGTGTGATGAATTTCAATGAATGACATGTAGAATATAACATGTCCGTCCTGGCGTGGATCCAACCTCCCATGGCACAGTCAACATCCAAAACTGTGACAACATCAATACTGTGCTATGGATAACTTGTGATCATCCCTGAGCTATCACAAAGTAGATGTATTGATAAATGGATTAATCTTCAGGCAAAACTGTTCTTCAATCGCTGGCCAAGTAGATGGCCTGCTTTATGTTCATTTTCATACTGAACATTATCAGCTGGGATTCTGCTTTTTTAAAAGGTTAAAAAGTTAACCTCTGTCTGGAGACTGAGCCATTCTTTCAAATGCTCTGGAGAATGTGCAATATAAAGAAGACTTAGTTTAGAGCACTTGTTGTTTTAGGAAGTATACTGAACTTCCTGGGGCGCAGATGGCTCAGTGGTGAGAGAAATGAAACGTTGGTGAGAGCTTGACATGGGCAGGCAGTTGCAGCATATAAGACACATCATTAACGATGTGAGGTATGGGAAAAGGCCCAATTTAACATGGATACAGCTTCCTGCAGGGAGCATGGAGAGGCATGTCTCAAGTTGATACCCAGACCCTGTCACCCGGTTGCTAGGTTGACGTATCACCCCAACGCTTGTCAGGTGATCTCCCACAAAGCCTCTGCCCGCTGAAACCAGTCGTCCACTGCCGGAATGCGGGCTGAACAGGGGTGCCAAAGTGCCAATAAAGGTTGAAAACCCAGCACACACTGAAAGGGTGTCATACCAGTGGATGAATGGATCAAGGAGTTCTATGCATATTCGGCCCACGGCAGCACGTCAGCCCAGGAGTCCGGCTGGTCCCTACAATAGGAACGGAGGAAGCAGCCTACTTCTTGATTGACCCGTTCCACTTGCCCGTTCGATTGAGGGTGATATCCCGACGACAAACTGACAGTCACCCCCAGCTGGTCCATAAATACCCTCCATACCCAGGAGGTGAACTGGGGTCCGCAATCTGATACAATGTCTTCCAGTAATCCATAGACCCGAAAAACATGGTTGAACAGGTTTTCAGCAATCTGGAAGGCAGTAGGCAAACATGACAGTGGAATGAATTTACAGAACTTGGAAAACCTGTCCACCATGACTAGGATAGTGGTGTTTCCTTGTGACTCAGGTAAATCTGTAATGAAATTGATGGACAAGTGGGACCATGGTCGTTGGGGTATGGGTAACGGGCATAGCTTACCACAGGGTCGGTGCCTTGGATTGGTGCTCTGTGCGCATGTGGAACAGGATGATACGTACCGGCGAACGTCCCTACTCATCTGTAGCCACCAATATTTAGCACACAGGAGTAAGAGGGTGCGCTTGATGCCCTCATGTCCAGACATGAGTGATTTGTGCGCCCAGACCAGCAGCCAATCCCGGTACTCTGCAGGCACAAATAAACAGTCCTGGGGGCAATGGGCTGGAGGAGGGTTTCGTACCTGGGCTCTGCGGATATCCTCATCCACTGCCCAGCGAATAGGTGCCCCGATGCGAGCAGGAGGTATAACTAGTGACACTTCTTGGCTCCGGGTCTCTCCTTCGTGTATGTGCGAGAGCGCGTTAGCTTTGGTGTTCTTGGAACCAGGGCGATAGAAAAGGTGGTAGTCAAACCTGGTCAGGAAGAGGGCCCATCTCGCTTGTCGGGGATGTTTGAATATAAGCGCTGTGGTGAATCGCTCCTTAAACAACTGGAGAGCCCTCTCCGCCTCTGCGTTCCATGGCAGGAGTCGAGGTCCTCATTTCAATAGAGCTGTCAGTGGAGCAGCGATGGTAACAAACGACCGAATGAAGTGCCGGTAGAAATTTGCTAAACCCAGGAACCTCTGTAGTTCTTTAATTGTAGTAGGAACGGGCCAAGTACGCACAGCTTCCACCTTCTCAGACTCCATCTCCATGCTGGTAGCGGTAATCCTGTACCCCAAAAAAGAGACAGAGGTCTGGTGAAAGGAGCATATTTCAACTTTGGCGTACAACTGATGCCTTAACAATCGGGTGAGTATTTTTCTGACATGTTGCACGTGCAATAAGTAGGTTGGAGAATATATCAATATGTCATCGACATATACCATCACATAGTTACCCAATAGGTCTCGGAATACATCGTTAGTTTAACCATAGGGTATCACCAGGTATTCGTAGTTACCTGACGTAGTGCTGAATGCAGTCTTCCACTCATTGCCCTCTCCAATGCTTATCAGATTGTAAGCACTACGTAGGTCAAGCTTCGTAAAATACCTGGCTGCATGCATGGACTCCACCGCCGAGTGGATAATTGGTAATGGATACTTGTATTTAATGGTAATATTGTTTAGAGCGCGATAGTCGATACATGGCCTGAGACCCCCGTCTTTGTTTTTGATGAAAAATAAGCTTGATGAGAGGGGTGATGCTGAAGGCCGGATGTGCCCATGAGCAAGGGACTCCTTGATGTACGTGGCCATGGCTTCTGTCTCCGCGTAAGACAAGGGGTAGATGTGACTCTGGGGTAGCCCCGGGCAATAGATCTATGGCGCAGTCTCCGGTCGGGTGCGGGGGTAGAGGGGTAGCGTGGGAGGAGGAAAAGGCCTACAGCAAATTATATTCAGACGGAACATGGTTAGAGACGTGTGCACCTATAGTAGGACTTTCTATCGATGTGGTATGTATATCTTTAGGAAAACACTTCTCTAGACATGTCGAAGACCACTCTTGTATATCTCTCTCTTTCCATGCTATGATAGGATTGTCCTTACATAACCATGGCATACCTAACACTATAGGATGGGCTGGGGAGGGTAGGACAAATAGACATATGTGTTCTTAATGATTGTTATTCATGGTTAACACAATAGCTTTCGTCCTTTACCACACCCTATAGAGCGGTTGTCTACTGCCAACACGGGAATCGGGTTCTCCAGGTTCTCCACCGGGATGTTCCAGTCTATTACCAGCCTCTCATCGATGAAGTTGCCCGCTGCCCCGGAATCAACTAGAGCTGATAGAGATCTGCTTCCCGGGTATTCCGGCAATGACACAGATAGGGTGAGTACGGACACACAGCCACGGAGATGAGTTCGTCCAAAGACACGTTCCCGTCTCGACAGCCCAGTTGTATACGCACCACCTCAGACCCCTGCGAAAGAGTGCAAATAGAGCAGGGTCGTTCCATCCACTCGCTGACGCAAGGGTCCTGAACTCGAGGGCGTAGTCTACAGTGGACCGGTTGCCCTGCCGGATCTGGAGAAGTTGTTCTCCTCTCTCACGTCCCTCCTTTGGGTGATCAAACACCTCTTGAAAAAGCCTTATGAAGGCATGGTAATCCTCAGTCTCAACACCTCCTCTCTCCGAGAGAGAGGTGGCCCATTCCAGGGCTTTGCCTGTGAGCACGGAGATGACCGTGGCGATTCTTGACTGGTCGTCCATGCGGGGTCCGGCCCGGTGCGCAAAGTCAAATTGTAACAAAAATTCCCGGCAGCGGTCCGGGTTCCCGTCATATCGCTCGGGGAGGGATAAGTCCCCTCCTCGACTTTCTCTCGTACAGGAAGGTGTCGCTTCCTCCAATTCTCGAGTGGGTGCAGGCGGGCTTGTCCTAGTGTCCATAGCCCTCAGTCTGTCCAGCACCTCCTCCATGGCTGTTCCCAGGCTAGCCAGCTCATGATGGTGTTGTTGGAGGACGTAGCGGTGTTCCTCGAGGGAACCCGGAGTCAAGTCGCGTCCTGCTGCTTCCATAAGGAGGTTGGTTAATCTGTCACGCTAAATCCTGAGAAATTATGAATGGAAACAATTGCAGGTATGGCAGATTTTAATCTGCTATTAAACATAAAACACCAGAACGAGAACAAGACGAGTGCATCAGAGAATTAATAAAAAAATTACAGGCCACCAACAATCTGGTTTATACTCTCCTAATTAAAACATGCAACAGCTGTGTAACGGTATATTGGTGTCTATAATGAACCATAGAGAAGGCTCTCTATACCTTCCTCTAACCAAAAACATAAAACATTCTATCGCTGCACACCGTACATTGGACTTAATATTAAATGAACACTTAGTATTCCAGTGACTGTGAGAGCCAGAAGGTTCTCGAGGATGATGTGGGTGTGACAGTAACAGTACTTGTACTTGTACAGATTTTCAGTACTCTTTCCACCACTGCTCACAACTAGCGTCAGTTCGCACTAAAACTGGGCTCATTCGATTACCATGAAAACATATCCCAGAGAATGGTCGACTCTGTACCAATGTGTTATCCTTTAAGATGGAACACTACATCATTGTCTCTCTGCTTAAGATGGAACACTACATCATTGTCTCTCTGCTTAAGATGGAACACTACATCATTGTCTCTCTGCTTAAGATGGAACACTACATCATTGTCTCTCTGCTTAAGATGGAACACTGCTCATAGGCTGTCTGCTTAAGATGGAACACTACATAATTGTCTCAGTGCTTAAGATGGAACACTACATCGTTATCTCTCTGCTTAAGATGGAACACTACATCATTGTCTCTCTGCTTAAGATGGAACACTACATCATTGTCTCTCTGCTTAAGATGGAACACTACATCATTGTCTTAGTGCTTAAGATGGAACACTACATCGTTTTTTCTCTGCTTAAGATGGAACACAACATCACTGTCTCAGTGCTTAAGATTAAACACTAAATCATGATATCTTGCTTTGCATTTTTCCTTAACATGCCCCTGACTTTGGAAGGGTGAGTGCACCTTCGTCTCTTGATTTGCGCTCTACCGTGTGCAAAGACTAAAGTACTTTTTTGTAAGCATTACATAGTTCTTAATCAGTAGTTGGCATCAAGCCAGTTTCCTAATTCCCCTATTGTCATGTTTCTAAAAAAAACATATTAGAAGCAATTATCACCCTCATTTAGCAATCATTAGCACCTTGTTGACACACTTAACCATTAATCTATTCCCCTGTTAACAATGAGAGCCATGTAACACCTTATTCGGTTATCTGCTTCAATCAGTGCTCATGCCATTCACACAAGTGTGCAGTCGGGGACAGGAGGGGACATGTCCCCCCAATGTTGCCCACTGCCAATAATAAGAACAATTTGCTAGAAACACATTGTCCTGCCAATATCACAATCACTTCTATGCCCTTCACATGATATTTTCTTCAAAACAGCGCAGCCATTCATCAAACTGACAAAACTCCATCAAAGGCAAAATGCTTTTTTGTCCAATATTTGTATATATACTGTATATTAAACTCTATATTGACACACTGCTGAGTGAGTTGGATAAAGCATTACAATGATTATACCATGTGTAGAAGCATACCACCCTCCTATTTTATTTAAAGAAAGTGAAATGGGAAGCAAATGGATCAGTGAAATGCAATTGAGATCCTCTGAAGGATTGACTAAGCAAGCATTTGTCAGCCATTAACATTTAGACAGTGCCAGCAGTGAGTTACAGACCAAGAGTTTGAGTGACAGACCAAGCCTATAGAAACAAGACATACACACTCCTGAGAAGGTTTGTTGGGTGGCAAAATGGTGATAGCTCTACCTTACCTTTTGATAGGCTTGGTATTTGCAGTATTGCTAACACTTTGCTCCAAGTGCCAAGGGAGAAGTAGCTAGGGGCTGTTTTCAGACAGCCATAATCCCACAATACTTTTGGGTTGTTGTAGACCTGACCAGGCTGATCAAGTACTTCTGGGTAGCTGGAGACCTGCTTCAGATCAGTAAATTGAACACTTACACATGTGCCACACTCTGACTGACCTTCAAAGGTCCTCTGTGCAATGTGTTTCATTATGAAACCCATGTCCTAAATAATCTGTTGTAATATAATAAGGTCACCTTGTAACTAATCATACTGTATGTAGATATAATGTAAATTATTATCAATAATAATGATTTATTCATCATGTAAAATTAACTCTTTCTGTTTGAAGCATTGGATTTTCTTATTGCAAACAATATTTTGCATTTTTAGCCTACGAAAACCTTTCCCTTTTTTATTATAGGTGGATAAAATAATTGTACAAGCTTACAGTGCATATCTGAGAACTTTAAAAGAAAATCTAAAAGCACTTTTCAGGAATTTGATCATGTTCCATATGTACTTAATTGTTAAACGCTTAGTATAATAATATAATGGCAACTGTAGGCAAATCTATAAAGACTCTCCAATGACAAAAGTTTTTAACATAGGTTTTGTTTCTGCATACAGTGTTGCCTCCTGTTTTATGTTAAAGTAGTCATTATAAAAAATTAATAGTTATTTTGAATGACTTTGGAAAAGCTCCAAATATTTGTCCATGATAAGAAATGGTTAGTGAATTGAATGCTAAAAACATTGTTAATGTGTGCCAAATTTACATTCTAGTTCTCACAGCCCTCGGCGATTGTTGAATGGAGTTTGGCTGCCACTATACTTTTGACAAGAAACACCTCAAGGAGGTAAAGCTTGCTTGAATTTATGAAAAATAGAGATATTAATTAGTTTGGGGAAACCGGTAAGCAGCACACTCTCATTGGTGACACATCCTCTATCCCAGTTAGTTTCTTTGCGAGAACATAAATACAAACACACATTCCATTAGGATTTCTACTGAATTAGCAGTCATGAGACACAAACAAACACACATTCTATTATGATTTCCAATGCATTTCCAATGCTTCTAACAATCAATGAATTCCATGGCTGTCAAACTTTCTGATTTTCTCACTTTCTCACTTATAGCTCTAGAGAGGAAGTGATGAGTGATGATTATAACAAATCCATTTATAGACCTCTGTAAAACTGTCTCTGCAGCTCTGCTTCCACACTACTGACAATCTTCTTATTACACACTGCTAGGATCAGTTGAAATACTGTTCGGATCAGTTAAAATGTGTTAGGATCAGCTAAAAATGTTTGAGGATCAGTTGAACACATGTAGAATGATTGATGATTTTAGCCAGATCTCAGTATATTCGTTTAACATTTGGTTGCAACACTCAAAACATTGTAATGTTATCAATGATATTTACTGAGATTATTGGTCCATGTTTGTTATAGGTCTCTAAAATTGGATCATCCTTAACTTCGGGAATAGAAGTTTGGATGCTTGACCCATCAGTTGCACAAATTATAATAACATACTTCTCAGCATATATGTTTGTTAAGGTGTGCAACATTTAAAAATGTAGTCATTTAATTCAGTAACTGACAGTCCAGTTCAAATCTTAACTTTATATCAATGTCATTCCTCTTTTGTACAAAAATCGCTACCAAAATTCACTCAGTATAATTGAAATTGACATTAAACATTGCATATGTTGACTGTGTGTATTTGTCGGAGGGGGGTTGTGTAAATAATAGAGTGATAAAGTTATTTGGATTCGAAGCCTAAATATCCTCCCCTCAGGATTCACTCTGCAATCAATCAATTAATTTGTAGTGGCAATAATTAATACCTGTGACACATGTAAGCATTAGCATACTCCAGACTGTGCGTTGCGAGGGAATAACTGCACACCTCAGCACTGCAGTGTGCGGTTATTCCCTGGCAATGTCTGGAGTTTGTTAATGCGCTTATAAAACGGTTGCCAACATTTTATTTGTGAAAATTAATGTTTTACTCGGTATTACTTAGTATTTTTAGCAAAAAAAATTGTCGTGTGGCATGCAGTTATTGTCTAACATTAACGTAACCCCCACCACTCCTCTTGCTGTTGCCATGTTAGTACGCCAAATCAAGTAGATCCTATTAACGGATAATTTAGATCGTTTATAACAAAGTCTGAACAATGAATTAGTACTTGTACTTAAGTACAGATTTTTTTTAGTAGGCCACTCTTTCCACCACTGGCAGAGAGACATGAGCAGAGCTCAATGCTTTACTTGATAAATTAAAGACATTCAGTCTTGTGGGTTCTCCTATGATAATCGTTTCTTCTTGCCATTTCTTTCAAGTCCTTTTTTAACTGGTCGATAAGTAATGGCATTAGGCCAATACAGCAAATTGGACATCCATTAAAAAATATTCTACATGCATATGCCTTATTCATTCTGAAACTCTCATAGGTTGGCACAGGTTAAGTATTTTAACAAATATCGAGTCTTGTACACTCTCTTATTTACATGTTCTGTGGGTGTAGAAATGGGGGGACAGGAGGGAAATGTCCCCCCCAATGTTACAGACAGGCAATGTGGTCCCCAGCAATAATAAGAACTATGTGTAGAAAATATATGGTGTGTCCCCTAAATATCAAACTGGTTCCTACGCCCTTGCAGGCATCAAAATATGTGTAATGTGGAATAAGGCAAGAAGCAAACACAGCAGGCCAATTGCAGAAATGAAGAATGTATGAAAACAACAACCAGGAACAACCAAAAACTGAGTATCAAAACCAAAGGTGTGTAGAAGGGCACTCGTTTAGAACGTCATACAAATCTATATAGAAACCAGACTTACCATGGTGAATAGCTAACATAGCATTACATCCAGGAATCATTAGTACACTGTAAAACCCAATAAGTTATTTGAACTCAAAATAATAATATTGAAAAGTTTTAAGTACAACTAACTCAAAAGTTCATAAGCATTGTAGCTCAAATAAATTGAGTTAGTTGTTCTCAAACAATGTCAATGTAATCAGTTACAATAATTATTTTGAGTTCAATTAACTTTATTCGGTTTTACAGTGTATAGTCAGCACCACACATTCCATTTTGGTAGTAAATCTACAAGCAACCGCCTGGAATTAACAGTCCATATGTATACTTAAGTCCTCAGGCAATTGCCTGGAATAAACAGTACTTATGTATCTCAGAGTGGTAGACTATCCACCTGAACACAAAACAGATGAACATAGGCAGACACTGACTGGACAAGCACAGAGGTATATATAAAGTTATGGCTTGTTAAGGAGAAACAGGTGTAGACATTGATTAGATGATCAAACACTGTAAATGATATAAGAAGGCGCTGACTGCCACATCAGCTGTGACAGTACCTTGCCAAGCAGAGTCTCCTGAAGCGACCAGCCAGCCACAGGGAGGGGGGGCAGGGGGAACCAGCACCACCGGAGGCACCACCAGCACGGACAATGGGCCTGGAACAGTTAGCACCGATGCAGGGGTGAAGCTGCAGGAAGACCGGGGCAGGCTGGGTCAGCACCATTATAGAGGCTAGAGTGTAGGGTGTAGGGTGTAGGGTGTGAAGCAGCAGGTGCCGGAGGTGGATGCAGAACAGCAGACACTACTCCAGGAGGTGGAGGATCACTTACTGAGGGAGAAGGCAGAGGTCCAGCAACCAAATGAGCAAGCCCCAGAAAATACATGTTGAATATTTTTGGCCAATTACATTGGTTAGTTCAAAGAGGTGAAGTGAGTTTATTTTTTTTTTAAACATTTGTTAATGGACGTTAAAGGGACATTTTATTTTTTAGCACATTAGACCAAATGTTCCAGGTACTTTTAGTCTGCCAATTGCAATATGATTATGCACACAATTACAAAACAAAATCAATATCAGAAATGGACTTTTCATCAAAAGAAAAAACTGGATGATCCTTCAACAATAACAGCAAGGGGAAAATAAGCTGTAAAATCCTATCATGTCAACAACTTCATGTACAGGCATTTGTTGGCATTTATATTTACACCAGGGTTTGCATACACTGCTGGTTATGCCAGATTGATGTGTTTTTGGTGATACTAGGGCGAGAGAATATGACATTTATTTAGGATATGGGTATGTCATAGCTGACAAAAATGTTATCATTGGTTGTTGGTGAACATGATCATCCTGTGCATGGTCTGACTAAAGGCTTTTTTTATCATTGTCTCTATTATCATAGGGGTTATTACATTTTCCATGTTAGCATCTGCAGACGTTCATACTGAAACTGTTTGCCTGTGATGATCAAGTGAAACCAGGGGACTATAATGTCTGCCTGCCCTAATTAAACAGCAACATATTGGCTATAAACCAATTTTCTACTATAACAGCTAAATTGTTGTGGTAGAACAAAGATATTTGTGTATCCTCTCAGTGTGACCGGATGGCTGTTATATATTCTTGCCAGGCCAGCCTGTTGACCAGAAGCTGAAGTGACGGCTGGCTGCGGCTTTAGCTTGTTTACCGTTAGAGTGAGCACCGAGGCGTGAAGTTGCTCTGCAAGGCAGACAGAGGTCATGTCTGTCATGATTATGCACTCATTAAAGAGATAATCATTTGATTTGGCAAAATCTCTGTTGTAGTTTCTTTGCTGTATTCTTGCTTCTCTAGGTGGTCCTTAGAAAAAAAATGTGTTGATCATTCACTCAGATTATATTATGGAAATTAATTATATAAAGAAATCCATCCCATATTCAATCATTTTAGTATGGTTTGGATATATATGACTTTTCCAGTTCTTGGCTCATGGAAACAAACAAACTTTTGGGTGTAAATGGACCACTGTGCTGTACTGTGTTGAATAACCAATCCATTCCACTGATGGACACATAAAACCTATTGATAAACCTTTTTTAAGGGGTATGCAGAAGAGTGACATGATACTGTCATAACTGTGACATGACACAGGAATATTTATGAAACTTTATGACTGTTGTCAATAGGTGTCATTCATTCAATTATGTAATTTTTTATGCGATATTGATATTGTTGATGAGTTTTTGCCATGACCACTTAACATTAACTGAAACAACACAACCCGTCAATGTCTTTGTTATGACAACTTGACATCAACCAAGACAATATACACTATGATCTCCTTAAAATATCATACATTTTGCCTTAAACTACCCCTAAAATTGACAATTTAATATGAATTAAGGGGTCCTTAATACAACATTTAAACTCTTTAATTGGTCCATTAATTTCACAGGTCAGATTTAGACCATTGAAAAATGCCTTAATTTCTGTTTTGGTGGGACCCCTTAATCTTCAATATAAGGACATTTTAAGGGAACATTGACATTCTCCATTAATCATACCTTAATTTCAAATTCTGGAAAATCCCTTAATAGTTAAGTTTAGGGATTGATTGTGATACCCATTCATCATATCTTAGTTATTTTAAATTTGTTTTTACATATCCCCTATTAAATAAATAAGGGCTAATAATTAAGAAGTTATGTAATTCTGATTATATATTTTTTTCAGCTTTACCAGCTGGTATGGTTTATTTTATATTTTTAACCCCTGAATGTTTAACTCTATTAATGGCAATTTAACAGCAGTGTAAGTGATACTGCAGTGATACTGCCTTAGTCAAATCAGTACACATGTTCCCAATAGGATATTTCTTAAAACGTGTTGTTGTTTAATGACATGGAGCAGAAAAACTTAATTGGGTTTGTTACAACAACACAAGTCAATTTCGTTGATAACTCGTTGCCAGCATACATATAATATTTAATTTTTCTTAGTTAATATTCAACTCTGAGCTGTTGTCTGTCAATAGACCTCAACAGTCCCACCCCTCGTACTTAGGTTCCGGAAGTAAATTTCCCATTGATTTCTCCAATCGACGTCTGAAAAAATCAGTATATAAAGAGTTTTAGATTATGCCTTAGGCTAACCAGCTACGACGTGACTCATAAGCATACAACATATCATTTAGAGTGAAAAAACAAACAGAATATCCAAAAAAGTCAAAGATACAGAACTGTGTACATGTTTTCATATTTTCACAATTATAATGGTTATTTTAAAAAGTAACATCTCTAAAATGTAACTACGTCATGTTACTACGTCATGTTACTACTCTTTATTTAAAGTAACTACGTTGTAACAACTCAGTCACGGGATACAGTTAGAGAATGGTTTAATGAAGAACTACAGGTATTGTACATGAAACAAGGCATTAAACAGGTGGAATTAAGTATATTATTGAGAATGTTCCGGCAGGCATGGTTAGGTACTCGGTCAGGTCCACTTGGCACAGAACAACAATGCAGGAGAAGTCACAGGGCAGGCAGGGTTTGGTTCACTATTACTCAGGCAAAGGTACAAAGACAGGATCCACAAACCATAATTCAGTAGTCAAGGCACAGGTCAAAATCATCAAAGGCAAATCCAGTAGAACATGGAATGAACAATAGCAAACGGACTGGCGTGTGTATATACATATAAAGGGAATATGAATACTGTGAGTTTTCCAGCTGTTAAAATGTAGGCTTTGTATACTTCCATTTTGCTAACCTCCAATCCGCATAACGCATTAAAATTTAAGTGCGAGATCTCTCCTTTTTTTTTGATTGACGTGGAGGTGCACTAATGTAATACGGATTAAAAAACAACATCGAATAATAAATGTATAACTTGTGTTCTAAAACAGAAAAGGTGAACATAAAATGAAAATTTAACACATTTTCTCGTTATAAATATAACTAGTAACTAATTACTTGAATTGTGAAGGTAACGTGCCAGGTTACTTTTTACCAAAAAAGACTACTGTAATTTGTTCCTTAATAACGCGTTATCCCCAAACCTGCTCATGACAGATAATGCTCAAACCAACCAAAAATGAGAGTTGTATTCAATGCTAACACATAGTTTCTTCAGTTTGATTATAAGGTCTGCTGTAACACATACATGACAGGTTATTGTCTTGGTTGATGTCAAAATGTCATGACAAAGACATTGACAGTTTATGTTGTCTCAGTTAATGTTAAGTTAGATAGTATAGTTTACCTTTATTTTACCAGGCAAGTTGACTGAGAACACTTTCTCATTTGCAGCAGCAGCCTGGGGAGATGGGGGGAAGAGGGGAATGAATGAGCTAATTGAGTCACAGGGATGATTATGTTGCCATGGTGGTGTGAGGGCCAGGTTGGAAATCTTTCCAGGACACCTACACTTATGAATAGTGCCATGGGATCTTTACTGACCACAGAGAGTCAGGACACCCATTTAACGTCTCATCCGAAAGACGGCACCCTACACTGGGCAGATGTCCCCATCACTACCCTGGGGCACTGGGAATCATCTTTAGACCTGAAGGAGGAGTGCCCCCTACTGGCTCTCCAACATCACCTCCAACAGCGCTGGTCTCCCATCCATGGACTAACCAGGCCCGACCCTGCTTTACTGTAAAAGCAAACCAGCAGTGCATTAAATAGTCATGACAAAGACATTGACAGGTTATGTTGTCTCAGGTAATATCAAAATGTCATGACAAAGACATTGACAGGTTATGTTGTCTCAGTTAATGTAAAGTTGTCATGACAAAGACATCATATACAATGTCAACCATGCATAGAAAATGACATAATTGACCAAATGACACCTAATGACAACATTCATAAACATTCACAAAGACTGTGTCATGTCATTGTCATGATAGTGTAATGTCACTCTTATGAACACTCCTTCAAATAAAGTGTTACCAAGCTATCCATGTTTTAGAGCCCCTGAGCAACTAGCCTGGTTAACATGGAAAGTGTAGATGATGTAGAAAAAAGACATGAGCAGAATACATATTTCAGAGCATAGCATTTTTCTGGATATCAGAAAGCAACAAGTGAGGTCACTAGATTGTCTAAACATGGGCTGGAAATGAATACACATTCCCAGAATGTACTGCAAAAAGTACATTTTTCAGCACCACACTGAACACATTGGTGTCTAAAGTAGCATGTCACTGTTTGCTTTCTTTCATATGTTTTGTTCCTGCTTGTGCAGTACTTTTCTAAAATTACCTGGCAGGATCAATTTCACTGAGAGCACAAGCTACAGGATAGAATATAAAATTCAAATCAGGCAAAGACAAAAGGAGGCACTCCATTTAGCATCTGAAGTGCACGCATGCAGGTTGCAGTCAGTGGAAAATCAATTTATTATTGTTTTGATGTATTTTTAAGCATATCTAACCAAGTCTGAATTCCAATTTGTTTAATGTTGCTTTAGGAGAATGACTGCACTATTTCATTTTCCATGTTGCAACCGTATTAATGTGAATATATGAAATTAACATTTATTTGCCATCCCAGCCAACCGGAAACATTAGCTAACATTACCATTCAATTTTACTGACATTATTGTTTGAATGAACATACAAATGATAATGTCCCAAAATGTTATAATACCTTCTTCAATATACATACCATAGAACTTTAGTACTGCTAGAGGTGCTGTCCCTGCGACCTGACTCCGGATAAGATGAGATGAGTACTGTATGCCCTCGAGAATTATTGGTAAATTCACTGTTGGTTGACAGGGTTTGAGTTCCGGTTGCATCACTACGGCTATGCCTGGTGGCTCTGCTAGGGGTGGCATAATTTGGTACACCGCTGCCCATGTTTGCCACATTATCTGACAGAATTACCTCTACACATCTCTCTTGAGCAACTTCAAGACACTTAGTACAACCCTTTTAGACAATGCGCCCAGCAATCTAAGCACATGGCGTGAAGTGCATGGTGCAAGTGTCCAAATCCACTTTTGCTAGTTTGGCACAGGAAAAAAAGGGTCTAAAAGGGTTGTACTAACTGTCTTTATTAATTCATAGGTGTGTTTTGGGCGTAACATGCAATGAACTAATCAGAGATTCATGTCCCATTCCCTTTAAGAGCCAGGCACGTTAGTTTCTTTCGCACATTGCTATTATGATGGCGGATTTGGACCGTAATATTTTTGTGTGCTGCTGCACTTTACTGTGTGTGTGCAACAAGCATAGTGTGCACGTGGTGTGCATACGCCTAGGTGCATTTGACTAATTTGCTCTTAAAATAACTATGACGTGCTGCGCCATTGACTTTAGACCAGGTTTTTGTTGGTCAATGGTGCAATCAATTTCCAATGCCTCAAGATAGCAATACACCCAGAATTATCCTGAAAAAACCTCCCTGTTAAACCAGCACGCCCATGGGCGCAAATATGGACGCAGGTGCATTTTCTATTTAAACAATGAGGGTGTCGGATGGGAAATTGACAACTGCGTCTGTCTTTACGCTGTGTTGCGCCGGGTGCAAGATAGGGCCCTGAGTCTTCTCCAGAGCGCTAAATTTTCTTCTGAGAATTCGACTTGGTTCATATGTACAGTAGGCACAGAATTATAATGTACAGTTGTATGCAAAAGTTTAGGCACCCTTGACAATCTCCATCATTTTCATGTATAAATAATTTGATGTTTGGATCAGAAATTTCATTTTGATCAATCAAATATCAAACTGAAGGACACAGTAATATTTCTGTAGTGAAATTAGGTTTATGGGATGAACAGAAAATTTGCAATATGCATCAAAACGAAAATAGATAGATGTATAAATTTGGGCACCCCAACTTAAATATCACATCAATATTTAGCTCAGCCTCCTATAGCAAAAAGAACAGCCTCTATTTGTTTCTCCAGTTCAGTTAGGGTTTATTGTTGCCGAGCATGGACAGCCCGCTTCAGATCACCCCAAAGATTTTCAATGATATTCAGGTCTGGGGACTGGGATGGCCATTCCAGAACATTGTTCGTGTTCCTCTGCATAAATGCCATACTAGATTTTGAGCAGTGGTTTGCATCGTTGTCTTATTGAAATATCCAGCGTTTGCATATCTTCAACTTTGTGACTGATTCCTCTACATTATTCTCAAGTATCTGCTGATATTGAGTGATATCCATGCAACCCTCAACTGTAACAAGATTCCCAGTACTGGCACTGGCAACACAGCCCCACAGCATGATGGAACCTCCACGAAATTTGACTGTGGATAGGAAGTGTTTGTCTTGGAATGCTATGTTCTTTTGCGGCCATGAATAACACCCTTTGTTATGACCAAATAGCTCCATCCTTGTTTCATCAGTCCACAGCACCTTCTTCCAAAATTAAGGTGGCTTGTCTAAATGTGCATTTGTATACCTCAAGCGACTCTCCCGTACAGCTTCTGCTTGTGCAAAGTGTGCTGAATTGTTGAATGATGCACAGTGACACGATTTGCAGCTAGATGATGTTGTAGGTCTTTGGAGGTATTCTGTGGGCTGTTTTTGACCATTCTCTATAGCCCTACCCCTAGATCAAAATGAGAATTGGGACAGCCCTTACTCTCACATGAATGCGCAAAACTAAGGGGAAGGGGTAAGGGGAAGGGGTAAGACAGAAAATTGGGATTCACCCTCAATTAGGGTTGGGTACTAAAACCTACACAACCGGTAGGAATCGGACCAGATCAGAACGCAAATTTCGGTTCCTAATTTCGGTTCCACTTAATGTGTCGACTGAAGTATTTTCCCTCTGATGCTGCGAAACGGATGTAAAAATATCACACTTTCTCTGTAATCTACCGTTAGCTAAATAACTGAAACGTATGCTACTTTTAAAATGCCAAACTTTCCCAACTTTCATCCCGGAGTTTGCGAATTCAAATCCAAATGGATGGTTTGTGTGTTTTTCTCCATTCCAGTGTGATGCAAGCGTGTTGCACAGTATATATTTTTTAGTAACGTTACCCTAATCCTAACCTTACCCTCAGTAACAACCTATATACAATCAGTGGTAACCACATTTTTTTTATGTATTTATTTATAGATTTTTCAAGACAAATGAAAATAACCGGACACACTGTACAACATACATGTATATGTACATAAACAGAACACAGAGACATATCCTTATAATCCCCCCCACCCCGCAAGAGGTTATCTGAGAATTTTGAGCATGATCCCCTCACGGTATACTTAATTTTCTCCAGTTGTAGAAAAGACAAAACATCGCTTAGCCAAAGAGAGCCTAAGGGGGGCTGACAGGATGTCCACTGCAGCAGGATTCTCCGGTGGGCTAGTAAGGAGGTAAAAGCAATGATATTAGCGTTTTTTTTAATGGTTTAACAAGAGAGGGTCCCCTGGGATTCCAAACACTGCGATCAGAGGACATGGAGTCAAATGGATTTTAAGTGCCTCGGATAGGATATAAAATATGTAATTCCAGTAATTGCTCAGTTTGGCGCACAAAAAAAAAATATGATAGAGGTCACATGGGGAGGAATGACATCTGTCACACACATCGTTCACTGTGGGGTACATTCTAGGTAGTCTGGACTTAGAGTAATGAACTCTATTGACCACCTTGAACTGAATAAGTCCAAGACGGGCACACATATCTAAACTTAACCATGAACGTTAATATATAATTTAGAATGCTATGGAATGCATGGAATGTTCTTGCATGAACCGGCAAAATGAAACATGCAGGAGAGAGAATAGGTATTACCCTGCGATTTATCAGCCAAAACATTATGACCACCTAATTTGACAGGTGGATCTAAGCGTTCTGATTGGCTGAGCCATTTAAGACCCGCCCCCCGTTTCCTGCCAGCCCCCCTTCCTGTTTCTTGACCACAACAGCTGTTGGGAACCAGCAGCTGTCACCCGTTCTCGTACCCTCCACTGA